>MU132256.1:28229-78783 GCA_015039395.1 Ceratobasidium sp. AG-I
ACAAAGTGGATCATGGGCGTTACGGACCAAAAGCTCAAGCCAGGGTTGATCCTTGGAAGGCGACTTGTCGGAGAGCCGAAAAGTATTGTCATCACTGATCGAAACAACATTTACACGGCCAAATTTGTATCGGGAGAAATCGTAGCTCTCAAAATGCCTCACGACCAAATGGAAGGAAAGGACCCAACGATAATGTTGAGAGTGAGTCCTTTTCCACCTTGACGATCTAAAGTCTTCACAACATTTGGCAGCATTTCCAACGCGAGGTGAGCCTATGGCACTCCCTTAGATACGACCACATTTTGCCATTCTATGGCGTCGGCATGAGGAGCGAATCCGACAGAACTCGGGTGTGAGTCCTCTCCCGCGCGACACCGGATTATTATTGATCGTGTCTACAGCTACGGTGTCTCACCCTTTTTACCGAACCGTGACGCTGTAAGCTGATTGAAAGCGATCTTTGCTGCTGGTGCGATCTGACCCACATCTTCAGGTCACTTACCGAAAAGAACACACTCTCTCGACACAAGAATCTCTTCAGATTGTGAGGCTACTTGCACTTTATTCGATGTTTCGACTGACGCGGCGGACACAGGCTCATGATATCGCCTCAGCGTTGAGGTACCTCCACGATCGAGATCCAATGGTAGTACACTTCAACGTGTGCACCAAAAACGTGTTGATCGACGACGAGAAACGTGGCGTTCTGGGAGGGTTCGGTTTCAGCAAGGTGACGAGGGCCTATTCTTCACCGAATCTTGCGTTAATGAATTCTTCAATAGGAAATTTCATCCTCTGGGAGCCAACCGACGTCAAATATTCCCAGTATACCCAGTGATACAACTTGTTTTCGAGTAAGTGGGCCTTCTTAATGTAAATTCTCTGAGCACTTTTACGCTACCTATAGGCCCCTGAATACTACAACGATCCCAATTTTCCGCTTAAATCTAGTTCGGATGTATGGGGCTGGTGAGCATCTCACACTTGATATTTTATTGTCGCGTGTTACTGAGTTGATATCCAAGGGCGATGTCGACATTAGAGGTGAGTGTTTTGAATGTTGAAGAAGTGGATAGCCTAACATGGTGGTAGTTGGTCAGTGGCGAGACGCCATTTTGCGAAATACCAGGAGGCGATTTCCAAGCGGTCACGGCAATGGCTAGAGGCATACGACCTGACCACGATGCATACCCTAATGTTCAACAACTCTCCGACCCAAACGCACTCTGGGGGCTGCTGGAGGAGTGTTGGCTGCATGATGCAGCTAAGCGACCGTCTATGGGCGAAGTTGTGATGAGAATTAGGGGCATCAAAGAGGGGCAGAACGAGCTTGGTCGGCGGGACCCGCCCGTAGTCCCCGCGCCTGGCCCGAGGCGCCGGAGTCAAGGAACATCTGTCGAACCTGTCGACGGGCAGGCGAATCGAGGTACGGTGCAAGGACGGGCTCCAGGGCAAAGACAAATGAGCCAGGATGTGGTGGATCAAGGACGATTGAGCCACGCAGCCCAACAAAGCAACGCACCCTGGCCAGGAGAAGGCCAGTAGGACTATTCGCGAGGGCAAACTTATTCCACTTCAGCATGGATATAGTCTACTTCACCGAGAATATTTATATCATGTACTCTTTTCTCTCAATGACGATCTCACCCGGTGTTCCCCAACATATCCACACCCACATGTGTTTGATAATTGTTTCTCCTCCATAATGTATATGTCCTTGGCGGGGTTCAAAATTGTATGATTAGGATTGATTTCATTATGCCATCGTTAGTGAGGTGTGTTCAGGGAGAGGAGCCTATAGTGAAGCCGAGGGTAAAGCAAATGTACTGTATATGTGATGTAGGTTATTGTTGTGATATGGCGAAGCCCGGTAGTACGCGGCGTATAAAATGAGAGTGGGAGAAGATAGAAAGAAAGAAAAAAGGGCGAAATGCGATTAGTTGCGTCGCCTTCATCAGCGCCCGCTTCGTCGCCTTCAGACGCATTCAAGTAACGGGCGCCTCCCCTACTTCTAAGCTTCCAAGACGTAAATATTTCCGAGCTACATCAGTACCGATGGTCATAACTGGGCGAGAATGGTTTTTGAATGCTAAGGTGCTCCTGAGGCGTGGGGTGGTAGAAGAGACTGTTCATCATCTGCGCTGTGGACAACCACGCGATATGATCGGGCCGAGCTAAGGGTTCCTCAATAAGCAGGAGGCACGTGACCCTTCTGGCGCTCGTTCATTGACGTCTCCACCGCCCTGCAGCTTACGCATTTGGACTCCTGCATTAGTCTGCGTGCGTCACGCAATGCATCACGGTTACTCGTAGCTGAATTTTTCTCGGTCCTCGGGGTTTCAATCATCTTCACGCGCATCACCGGAAGAGCCCACATAACTCTCACACAAAACCTAGTTGCTCCATCGCGCTGAGCAGCGCGCCTGGACTGTCCTCGCGTCAGAATCTGGGTTAGAATGGTAGATCATTAAAATCAGGATTGCTTCCAGACACTTTGCCTCGCTTTCGCAAACTGGGAATCTGGTATTACGGCGCAATGTCTGGAGCCCGTCTGGACCGCTATGTGCCTTGAGGATATTCCGAGTAAATGGTAAAACCCTGTGTCGCTCAGTTTCCAGCATGCATTAAATACGGATCTACTCAGGAGGCTCCACCGATACGTGAAATTCCGGTTCCGGAGCACGACTTGGACCAGAGGTCCAGCCCGAGATACCAAACTAGCTCGATATTTCTATTTTCTCGCCCTTATTACCGATATATCCCAATCTGTCCTCGTGTGCTTTTGCACTGGCGTGACTAGCTGATCCACATGACTATCCCGCAGTGGCTTAAGTAGCCAGTAACCCTACCTCCCTACCTCCCTACTTCCCTCCCGAATCTTATCCAACCCATCCCTCACCACCTGCTGGCATGGCTCAGTACGGCTCTGGTTTCTTCTCTTCTGGAGCGAATCCACAGCAATCGACACCCAACACATTCGTCCCAACTTTGTGGCATCATTATAATCATATTGAGAGCTCAATTGAAAATGGTCCAGAAATCGATCGGTGAGCACTTTTGGACGTGTATCTAATACGGCTAATTTACGTTAATTTGGGCTATAGAAATCAGTGTAAAGTACTATTAGATCAGCTCAAGTTGATTACGGAGGCCGCAGATCGCTGCGCGCAACGGGGCCTCGGGGCCCTAGAAATTCAACAACTAAACAGGTATGCTCTCATCGGACTGCCTAGAATTTGCTAACGTGACCACTTCATTTGCCACCCAATTTCACAAGCTTATTCACTCGGATTAGCAACTATTTCCTAGGCCGTAGAAATCAAGATTGGCCCAACATAATTTACCAACGACGAGCCTTCAATCAATCCCTTGCCCCGTTTGTGTCGGAGCTGGATGGAATACTGACACGTGTTGAGGTGCGTGGAGCATATTAGTCGTTGGAATTTCCGAACTAAGCAGGATTTTAGGGACTCCTACGAGGGGGCCGCTTCCGTAGAACTCTGGAACTGATCGAGGCGGCTAGAAAAGTCGACGACCAATCAATGGATGACTTTAGTAGAGAACTCAATAACATCTCCCGCGGGGCCTATGGCCGAGCTTATGAGGCTCAAGACTCCGCTCAATTAAAAACGTTGGCAGAGAATGTGCTCCAAGGTCAGAGCTCGGTAAGCATAATTATCAATTATTGCCTTGATTGACAACCGAACTCATCTCATCTTGTCAGTTTTTATCTCTAGATCAAGAGCTTCAAGACGAGGCAGTTCAAAACGCCAAGAGGCTGACTGAATGGATAATGAAGATCACCAAAGTGAAGCCAAAAGGCAATGTAATACTGGGGCGGCGGCTTACTGGCGACTGGATCCATCAAGTATCTACCGACCAATACGAAATCTATAAGACAAGATTCGTATCAGGCGAGGAGGTCGTAATAAAAATGTTAAGGAATCGGCTTGTGGATGAAGACATAGCCACCAGATTGGCCGTGAGTACCTTCAAGCCTATCGTTAACCTGTAATCTTACACTCAAGCAACAGAGATTTCAACGACACATTGATATTTGGTGCGATCTCCGGTATGACCACATTTTGCCACTATACGGTATTGGTATGAAAACGGAGAGCTCAGGCGAAAACTTCGTGTAAGTATTCAATAATTACACTGGCTAAAATGGGGCTAACAATTCTTGCAGTTATTGCGTGTCTCCTTTCATGCGAAACGGCGACGCGGTAAGCTTTTCAGAATGTTGTTTTACCGATGAATTAATCAATTATTTTCTTTAGGTAGCATACATGGAGGCAAATTCCCCTCCGGTACAACAACGCTTAAAGATTGTAAAGGAGTTTATTTCGACGATTGTCCGTTTACTAATCAACAACGATCCTATAGGTTCTACATGTGGCAAATGCGCTACGATACCTACACGATAAAGATGAACCAATCGTTCGGTTTAATGTCTGCAGTCAGAACGTTTTGATAGACGACGATGGACGTGGGGTGTTAGGCGGGATGGGGTTCTCCAAGGCACGTAACATTCCGCTAAACCAATGATGTGCACCTAACAGTTCGCTCCAGGAAACAACCTCGCCAGACGGTATTCCAAGTGCGCACTCGACAGGTCTACCGAAAGGAAGCAGTGTTTTTATTGTAAGACTTGTCTGTTGGCGCTCTCGTTTACTCAAACGTTGTTTTTGTTAGGCCCCTGAATATCATCAGGACCCCGATTGTTCCCGCAAAACATCTGCTGATGTGTGGTCATGGTAAGCATTATATCCACTTTCAGAGCTGTAATTTGCTTACCGTGATTGATAGGGCAATGGTCGCACTCCAAGTACGCGTTTCAAGGCATTGTACGATCTTTTGCTGATATACTTTGTAGTTGGTTGGCGGACGGGCGCCTTTTCACGAAGTGCGCGGCGGCTATCGACTGATCTCATCAATGATTGAGGGTGGACGCCCAGATCGCAATTTGTACGACGGCATCAAGGAACTTGTTGAGGCTGAGCTCTTTTGGAGGCTATTAGAGGATTGCTGGGCTATAGACGAGTCTGAACGACCAACAATGGACGAGGTTGTCAGGAGAACGAAAAAAATCATGGATAAAGAATCCCAGCTTGGCCGACGCGACCCACCTGTGGTTCCAGCACCCCGTCCACGCCGAACCGAAGGATCGTTCAGCGAACCTGTTGACGGCCAAAAGAACCAAGGTGCGGTGCAAAGTCGTGGTCCTTCGCACCAACGAGATTGAGCAGTGAGCTACTGGACGATTGCATGTGGTGTATTGTTCTTTGCGGTTGGAGATCGAGCATGTCAAACTTTATTGGTTTAGGGAACAATCGCATATATGTTTAAATATATTTTGCCAAGTTTTTGCGTCTGTCCGTCTCAAAGAGCGCAGTTCATTTTGCACTTCTCCAAAGATTTACCATTTTTGTTTTCATTTTGATCCGTGATATCATGTTGCTAATGTACGTAACCCAGGAGTTCTGTAAGAAGACAAATAGTCCTGCGTGTAAAGATCTACTACACTCTTGTTGAACCAAAGGAAGCATCCCGCGACCGGGACCCTGACCATGCTCCTGCTGAAGATTTCCTGTGTAATCTAAGGTTCTTGAAGCCATCGCTGAGGTTCAAGAGAGTCGCTAGGTGATCATTCTTTGGATGTAGATGACTGTGAGCCTTAGAGTTTTCCTAAAAACTTGAGAGCGCTAGTAGGTAGACAAGGGGCTTATAGGCAGGCGGCGTGCAGCCTTCGGCCGTTCGCCACCTGCCCATGTTTGTCTTATGGTGATGTTGCTGGAGCGCATGTACAGGATTTTGCTCCTTCCAGCCTGTCGCCGACCGTATTTCAGAGCACAAATTGTAGGCTGGAATATCCAGAACTTGTAGTGCCACGTTGTACATGCAGGCAAATAATATGCATTTTATGTTATTTCAGCAAACACAGGCACAGACTCCCAAGATAAATGCTTCCGAGCACCGCAAAACCACAACGCGAAAGGTGTCATGGAAATAACTATCGAGAGGTCCCAAGTGAGATCCAGAGGACCCGGGCACCATGAACTAACCACTGAAACCTTGAGCGCGAGATTATGCGTACCGACAACGCGAGTTTGAAAGAAACCGTCAGTTTAATAAGGCCTCTAGCTTGCGTCTGTCGGTCAAAATGATGACCCGGTCGGAATGCATAACCTAACATCTGTTAACTCTCTCACCCACAACTGCTATGTGAATTTATAGAAACAAGACACTCCGAATTAACTAGATATCGCAGATTGTATATTGACATACAAGGCATATGGCATTTCATACAGGTAGCTATATAATGTGCATACGTGTGCTACACGTATTCACTACCACACAAAGTAATAGACACGAGTACATAGAATATGAGAGAATGAGTGAGACACGTAGACGTGACTATATGCGGATGGCTGAGAGCTTATCCTCAACAGAATCACTGGAAGGGTACTTTGCAGACAGATCAATGAAACGATCCTGGGTGGGTGAGGTAATGACCATAATGAGAGGAATTGAAGAAAGGCCGGCCGAGTTCAATCGCCGAGATCTGCCCGTAGTGCCCGTGCCATTGGAGCCAAGGTTTGTCGATTGAGCTTGCTAAAAAGCAGGCTAATCAGACAACTAACAAGGCCGCGCACCTCACAAGGAAAAGGCGGTTGGGGGACGTTTGCGGTGACTGGGTTGACTGATAGGCGCGGTTACATGCAATTGTCATAAACGGGCTTTTCCTGATTGCACACATTTTCCAACCAACTACCGATTCAAAAACGAAACAAAAGCAAAAAAAAAAAAAAACAGCCGCCACACATACGGTCCCAGAAAATTGCGCCGATGTACTTGAGAGGGCTTCACCAACGTGTTGTTCGATTCATCACAGACATGTTGAGCCGATAATATGTTCCCGGTGATAAATTATGATGCCGCACTACAATAAAGTGAAAGCATCGGTCTGGGGATTCCATAAGCACGTGACTAATCGAATGATTCAATGTCTGTCCTGCACACTCCCCTTTTTCTTATTGCTCCAATATCAGCGGGACTCCCACCTATCGACGAGATTCAGTGTATCTTCCGGATACTTCGCTTCCCTTTTCACACCCCTGGTTTTCCGGCGAGTACTCTCTTTGAGCGTAGCCTTTCCAACTCGTTTGGGCCCGTACCTAGAATATGTCAACCCCTATCTAGTGCTTTTAGCTAGCCGAGGTTTCTATAGGGAAGCCTAGATCTTGGGATATAACCCCTCTGAATGGCGTTAACATCGATGCTGAGTGCAGTGCAATTACCTCCGGTGGCTCCACTGCGATTGCCCCGATGGCACGCGAAGTCACACTCGCGGCGTTTATTTAGGCATAACATCTGGGCAGGTAATGGATAGGCTAGGGCTATCGGATCATTGCAAGACCTCCGCTCACGGCACCCCGACCTGGGGTCACTAGCCGGTTTCTACGACGAGTCTTTCTCTTAGAAGTGGTACATAGGCTGGTCCCCGTTCCCTCTGCACCTCGTCTACTACTCCCCTCTTCAAAAGATATCTCATGGATTCCACTGGCCCTAGTTACTTGCACAATCCCCCTCATATAGCACATTCATACTCTTCGCAAGTATGGGGCCGGTATAATTACTTGACCAACTTAAATGAAGGAAGTCCAAATATTAATCGGTGAGACTTTCTTATTGCTCATCCGCAACTACGGGGCTGATCACGATTCATGTAAAGAAATCAGTATAGATCCCTAATCAATCAGCTTAAAGAAGCGGTAACCGCTGCGGCGCGCTGCGAACAATTAGGTACCGGTAGCAGAGAGATTCGAGATCTCGATAGGTACGAACTCATAACTTCCTTTCGCTCTCGCTGAACCAATGCTCTCATCGTTTTGTGCTTTGCCAGCTTGATCGCACAAATTGTCCCTCATTTCGAGCACCGTCGAAATTTAGATTGGGCCCAGGCGGTTTATAAGAGGGTGGAGGCTGCTCCCTTCCTGGAGCGAACGGCTTCATCGGTTGATGATCTGCTTGCACGCCTTTCTGTACGTCGGACATGTCGAGCGCAGACATATATTGCTAACCACCACCTTAGAGAATTCTAGGATTCCCTTTTCACCACACTATCACATTGATCCAGCAGGCCCGCATCGAAGATGATAAATGGTTCGAAACGTTTATGCAGGCGTTTGCTAGCGCGTCACCTGCCCCTGCCCAGACCTATCAAGCATATAGAAATCAGGACATACACCAACTTCATTCCCTCGCAGAAACAGTGCTCCAGCGCCAAAACTCGGTATGTATGACAGATGGCGCATAGGCTCATCGCTGATATGCCTTCTTTATCTTAGATTTTATCTTCGAATGTAGAAATTCGCGGGGAAGCAGAGAATCACGCAGCGAGGCTGACGAAGTGGATGATCGGTGTAACGAAACAAAAGTTCCTTCCCGGGACAATTCTCGCAACGCGTCTTGTAGGGGAATGGAACCATATAACATCTACACAGCGGAACGCTATCTATACCGCAGAGTTTGTATCAGGAGAGACGGTGGCTCTTAAGGTAGCGCGCGATCGCGTGCAGGGGGTGGATCCCAGCACAATAATGATGGTAAGCACGGTCTTACATTACAATAGCCTCAAGGTCTGATAATACTTGACAGCGTTTCCAAAAACATGTGCACATCTGGCACTCGCTCAGATACGATCATATTCTGCCTTTCTATGGCGTCGGGACGAAACAGGATGGCGATCGGACTCGCATGTGGGTGGTCAGCCAGATCGTATTGTATAATTGTTGATGCTCTCCGCAGCTATGTTGTCTCGCCCTTCTTACCAAACCGCGATGCGGTAAGCCGATCAAAAATAGCGTCTATGGAAATGATTTAGATATAATCGCCTCAGGTGGTTTACCAACGAGAGCATGAGTGCTCTGTCCAAGACTCTCTCCAGATTGTAAGTCCCTTCGTGCACTGTTAACTTACTCTAGCAATTCACACAGTGGTTGAACCAGGTTACGGATTTGGCCTTCGCGTTGAGATATCTCCACGAGCGGGACTCACCGATTGTTCACTTTAACGTGTGCAGCGAAAACGTGTTGATTGACAACGTCGGGCGTGGGGTGCTTGGAGGTTTCGGATTTAGTAAGGTGATGAGCGTCTATCATTCGATGATTCTGGTGCTGACGAATTTCCAAATAGGAACTTTCTGCATCAGAGAGCCAACCAACGATCCATCCCACTGGTTTACCCAACGATACTACTCGCTTTCGGGTATGCCATTTTAGCTTCTTATATGAGAACTCTAACAGCCATTCCGTCATTTGTAGGCTCCTGAGTATTATATCGACCCTAGTTTTCAACCCAAGACAAGCGCGGACGTTTGGGGATGGTGAGCACGCCGCTTGACTTGTATATAGTATTTGGCTCACCCAAATTATCAGGGCGATGACCGCTCTACAGGTTAGTTTATGAAACATTTAGCTAGCCATTGTCTCAACACCCACATAGCTTATTAGTGGCGAATTACCGTTTTGTGAAGCGTCAACCGAGTTTCAAGCAGTGCTCTGGATGACTAAAGGCGAAAGACCGAATCGCAACTCGTACCCCAATATCCAGCAGCTCACCGATCCGAATTCCTTCTGGCAGCTGCTGGAGGCATGTTGGGCCGACAACGAAGCGGACCGACCTACGATGGACGAAGTTGTACCTCGGATAAAAAAGATTAAGGATCAGAACCAGCTTGGCCGGCGTGATCCTGCTGTGGTTCCCGCGCCTGCGCCACGCCGCCGAGGTGAGGGAACTCCGATTGAGGCTGTTGACGGACAGAAAAATCAAGGCGCGGTGCAGGGCCGCAGACCGCAAGGGAGGGATTAATAGGGTTGCTTGTTGCAGCTAATCTAGCTCGTTCTATAATGAATGTTCATTCTGTGTAGGCACCCATTCCACCACTGACGACTATGCGCATTCATTCAGTAATACATTCTATTCGGCTCTGGATTTCGTTCTATGCTTATCTTTTTGTACTCTGGTGATTTCGAGCTGCGTGTCACATGCCATGGTCTCCACACAAGGAGCGTTACATTGCAGTTAGCATTGTATATCGGAACCAATCCCGCATATAACCAGCCATATGGTGAAAGTGTGGAACAAAAATAGACGGCAAAACAGAAAACAAAAAAAAAATCCCCAATTCAACACGTTCCAAGGGTCTTATATGAATTTCGGCATACAAAGTGCAGCACGAAGTCAGCCGCAAATTGGGGCTGTGTTGTGAGAGGTGGAAACGCCCAGAGCCAATGCTGTGTTTGACGTTGGACGTGCGTCTCTGATAGCATGATTGTGTTGCTTCCTCCCACCGGCAGTTGAGACCAGTACACTAACATACATAATTGATACGCGTGCGATGCGTATTCGGACACCCTCGACCGCTAGCTCGCTCGCCGAGCCTCTGCCAGTCACTATTACTGAAGTCGCGGAGAAGACTGATAGACCACTCTGCTCGGGAATTGAGAAAGCGTTGAAATCTATCAGCAGGACAATGGTGCGTCTTGAGAATCGCTGACTGGGCAGACTCTGCTTAACCCCAGCGAAACTCAGTCAGCTCGCGAGGTCATTGAAACCCTCGGCGAGCATGGATGTCCTGATGTGACCCCCAACTTAGATCTTAACAGATGCAAG
Organism: Ceratobasidium sp. AG-I; assembly: GCA_015039395.1. Classification (NCBI taxonomy): domain Eukaryota; kingdom Fungi; phylum Basidiomycota; class Agaricomycetes; order Cantharellales; family Ceratobasidiaceae; genus Ceratobasidium; species Ceratobasidium sp. AG-I. The sequence goes on from MU132256.1 coordinate 38,907, forward strand.
ACATCTCCTATTGCGCACGGAGGCTTTGGGGAGGTGCATGAAGGATGGTTCTCCAATGGAACTAGGATCGCAATCAAATGCCCCCGGATGAATTTCAATATGACAAAAGAGGGCTATGGTGAACTCAAGGTACGGTGTGGTTTACAACTTTACTGTTCCATTTATAACCGCACAAAAATTAGTCAATGGCCCATGAGATATACGCATGGTCCAAGTGTAGACATCCGAACGTGCTCGAGCCATTAGGACTTGCTGAGTTTCGTGGGCAGATGTGCCTCGTGTCTCCTTGGATGGAATTCGGGAGTGTTTTGCAATACCTTGATTTCAATCCCGATACGGACCGATACCCAATAGTAAGACAAGAATAGTCCCGATAGTAACACTTATAGAGAATAGCTTTGTTTCTAGTGCGCTCAGATTTCAAGAGGTCTGGCTTATCTTCATAAAGAGAATGTTGTACGTCCAGCTATCTTGTGCCCGCTTGCGTTCCATTTCCGATGTCCCCTTCTCAGATACATGGTGACCTCAAAGGAGTAAGATTATCTGCTTTTCCAACATCGAGAATGATGCCCTTATGGACCCGCTGAGAAGGGAAATGTGTTCATTTCCGAGGATGGCATTGCTAAAATAGCGGACTTTGGCAATACCGTCCTCAAGGATTATTCAGTCATGTTTACCGGCACAAGGATCCACTCATCCACTCTGCGGTGGACAGTAAGTAGAATAGCGCTTGAGATATATATACTGGCCCATCTGATGTTCCAGGCCCCCGAACTCTTGGAAGCAAAAAATGGACATACCGTTCCTGGGGATGTGTATGCGCTTGGAATGGTGCGTAGGATTCGCTGTCGGGAGCTATATGTAGCTGAGTCTAGCTCCCCTAATCTAGACCATTTTCGTAAGTGATGTCATGATATCGATTCTCCTAGTCGACTCAATAACGAGAAACCTTTGCTATTTCAGGAGGTGATCACCGGACGGAGACCGTATGATAATATGTCGGATCCTGCAGTAATATTCATGATGTTTTCCAGCCCACGAACGCCTGAGCGCCCAACTGACTGCATACCACTTGACAACTTTCTGGCAGACGCTCTCTGGACATTGCTCGGAGAATGCTGGAGCTATGATGCGAATTCTCGACCGTTAGCGGCCGAAGTGGAGGAAATGGTAAATATTCAAATCACCTACCTTACAACAGCTATTAAATTGATGTGTGTTACCAGCTCAGTATAATCACAAAACAAGGTTTATCGGAGACCGCAAGCTGCATACCAGAAATGTGGGAGTACCATGTTGAAATGACGAAACTGAATTCAGGAAATACAACCAGCGGAAGGTTTGAGCTCAGAGTTAACCATCGAAATTTATAGTTGTTGATTGCCCTCCACAGAGACCAGTGTATGGTGATACTCAGTCAGTTCAAAGAAGGCATAGACGCCTCATATCTATGCATCAAAAAACATGCTGGCGGCTCAGAAATTAAAGAACTCCATAGGTATGGAGAAAGGTTCTCCTTAGTGTCAGCTAGTCAACGCCCCGTCTCTCATTAACTCTCCCCAGTTTGCTCAAGCAGACGAAGCTTCATTATGAAGCCCACCAGCACTTCGCCCCGGCCCAGACGAGCCAGCGAGACTTGAAATTTGATCGTCTATTGGATCATATCTCCCAGGCACTAGACGACTTACTCGCGCGCTTCGAGGTATTTAGCTAGACAAAACGTGTTGCGTAGGAGCTAACCAAAGCCTTAGCCAATCGTGGGACGCCAGTTTCAGTCCACCATAGCTATGATCCGGCAAATACGCACTGAAGGGGAGGTTGATGAATTTAGCAAAGCTATCGGAAACGCATCGCTCCGACCAGAAGGCTTGGAAATTTCTCAACAGGATGGCGTGAAATTGAATTCAAAATCAAAGACGGAACAGCAGATTCGGGACCCGGTATGAATCATGTATAGCATATAATTGCATTGCTTACTGCTATCTTTTTGTTCAGTCTTCTTCTGTTCGGATCTTACATCGGAACGAGAGGCCTCACGATGCGGCAAAACCTGCTGCCACAGGGCTTCCGCCATTTGCTTTCACGCCAATACCTCATCCCGAGAGCTTCTTCTCTATTTCACGCCAGTCGTATCCGTACGTCCAGGCTATGTGGGGATATTACAATCACATGAAAAGCCTGGGTATAAATATTGGCCGGTGAGTACCCCGCAATCCTCATCTAAGGTATCAGGGTTTAATCCATTTTTGTAGCAACCAGCGGAAGGTACTCCTGGATCAGTTCGCAGAAGGCATCAACGCAGCAGATCAGTGCGAAAAACAACTTAGGGGTCTTGAAGAGATCCAAGAGTTACATGAGTTAGAACTTGGCATTCTTGCCGGCTTTCGCTAATCCTTGTTTTTGTTTTGTTTTCCTCAGTTTACTCAAGCAGACAGATGATCACTATGTTTTTTGCCGATCGCTCCATTGGTCTCAAGTAGGTTACAAGAAACAGGAGTTTGACTATCGGTTGGATCAAATCACACGTGCGCTTGATGGATTACTCATGCGATTCGGGGTATGTGAGAGAGATCAAACTCAGCGACGTTTAAGCTAACTAGAACCAAATATTAACATTAGATGCTTGTGGGACGCAAGTTTCACTTTACAAACGCTCTGATACACAGGGCCCGAATGGAGGATGATAGCTGGTTTGACAGGTTCATTAAACAAATTGATCAAGCGTCGCCTCATCCTGAAGGCTTGGTGCATACATATCGTTCCCAAGATACAAACTCGATGAACCGGATGATTGACCCCGTACTTCAAAATCAAGGACAAGTGCGCTTTATAGATATACTGTATCTCTGTTGCTCACCTATCTTCAGGCCCTATCTCAGGACGCCGAGCTTCAGGAGGAGGAGGAGGAGGAGGAGGAGGAGGAGGTGCAGGCCCAAGAGTTCACAAAATGGATCATGAGCATTACAAATCAAAAGCTGAAGCCAGGGTTGATCCTTGGGAGACGGATTGTCGGAGAGCTGGAACATCTCCTCACAACTGAACGGAATGTTATCTACAAGGCCAAGTTTGTGTCAGGAGAAACTGTAGCACTCAAGGTGCCCCAAGCTCAAATGCAAGGCAAGAACCTGACAGCGATATTAACGGTAAGCGTTGACTTGTGCCACAACATTCTAGGTTTCTTACAATACCTAACAGCGTTTCCAAGACGAAGTGCACTTATGGCACACGCTCCGATATGATCAAATTTTGCCATTTTACGGTGTTGGAGCGAGACAGGAGGCTGGTAGGACTCAAGTGTGAGTCTGCTCTCGTGCAAGGTCGGAGTGTTATTCATTTATTCTACAGCTACGGCGTCTCGCCCTATTTACCGAACGGCGATGTGGTACGTTAATCAGGAACAAGCTTGTTAATAACTTCTTTCTGACAAACCCCTTCAGCTCACATATCGGCAACTACACCCCCTCTCAGTGGAAGAATCCCTTCAGATTGTGAGTAGATTTATACCATACTTCTTTGATACACCAACTGACAATTACTGACACAGGCCAACGATGTCGCTTTGGCTTTGAGATACCTCCATGAGCGAGATGTACCAATTGTTCATTTCAACGTTTGCAGTCGAAACGTCTTGATTGACAACGATGGTCGCGCTTTGCTTGGTGGATTCGGGTTCAGCCAGGTGAGAGACGTATACCACTGGCCGATTTGGGTACTAATAGCTACCAAAAAATAGGAACTGTCGGCCTCAGAGGATCAGGCCACCGCAGACCACGGCGGCTTACCTACAGATGTAACCCGCTTTCGAGTAAGCTACTGCGGCACATTGGGCTCAAATCATCGAGTGATGTTATTTACAGGCACCTGAACATCACAACGACTCGGGCTTCCCAGTTAAAGCAAGTGCGGATGCTTGGGGCTGGTGAGAATTTCGTGCAGCTTGTAACGCCGCCTGTCGCTGACCTAAACTTAAGGGCAATGACAGCATTGGAGGTGAACAATTTAAATTTTACAAGGTTTAGAAGCTAATGTTTTGGCAGTTGGTTGGTGGCAAAGCGCCTTTTTGTGAAATGCAAAACGAATTCCAGGCGGTCACGGCAATGGTCAGGGGCGAGCGACCTGACCGCGGTGTTTATCGTGATATTCAACCAATCTCCGACTCAGATGCGCTGTGGGGGCTGCTGGAGGATTGTTGGGCGCATGATGAAGTTAAGCGACCGAGCATGGACGAGGTTGTGACAAGAATGAAAGGCATCAAAGAGCGGTTTGAGCTTGGTCGGCGGGCCCCTGTAGTGCCAGGGCCTACACCACGCCGTCGAGCTGAAGAACACTCACTTAAGCCTGTGGTTGGTCGCAATGCGCGGGCCTATCAGAGCGACTAGGTTATTATACGACACATTATGATCCCCAAATTTTATCTTGAAATTGTCGATATGAATGTGCCGTGTTTCGAGTGGAAGCACAGGTCGAGCCTTTCGTGTGTTAAGGTACTCAGATTCTCAATAACGCTCAGACAAAACAGCAGTGATTTTCTCCTACTCGAGCTGGTTGTATTTTCTGTGAATATATGCTCCTAGGCGCTTATGACTAATAAGGGTGGGCGCCTTTGAGCAATGATCATGAGCTATTCTCGAAATTCGACTATTGACTAACGAGTCCTGAATTATTACGACCTCTCGCATACTTCTTCATGCGCAACCAAAAATGAACATCGCACGAATCACACTCATATAGGCGCAACGAGGGGCAGAGAGAAGACATTTTAGCTGTGTGATAGGAGAGTGTGACCACCAACAACAACTATCAACGTCACCAAGAGGTGAATCGCCACAATGCAAGAAAATCAAATTTATGATAAAGTTCTAGTATAGGAGAAAGTGATCTGTCTGTGTTTGAGGGTGGGGAGGTTGCAGCGTGGGGAGAGACGAGAAAACGAACGGAGAGGCAGGGAAGAGAAGTCCGTGGGACAACAGCACAGGGAGGTGTCCATGAAAGCAATAGCGAGAACGAGATACAGGGAAACAAGCAATATTCATGAGGACGAACGTCTGTGGTTAGTGAAAGGGGTGGGTTGGAGTGGGGAGTAGGCGAAGGTCAGGGCCCGGTTGGAAGTTGAGGGTAAAAAAGCCCAGAATGTGTAAGAATTACCATAATGCCGAAGTTTGATATATATGGTTGACCAGAAAGTTCATTTGGGCGTCCCAGCGGGCCGATTTAAAAGCAAATGGTTAAACCAAAGTCAAAATGATTAGATTAGGTCATGTTATTAATTAATATCACATAAACACTCACCAATCCCTCATCAAACTCCTCAGTAATCCTAACCCAGATATCGCCATCACAAGTACCGTCATTCCAAGGGCCATGAACGTTGGCGACGACAAGGAAGAACCCCCATTACACGTCGTGCACTGCCACCCGGCTGTCGAAAAACCGGATATTGTCAGCCTTGTTCAGCCCCAACCCACACGAATCGGAAGATGCAGATACGGATCGCAGAAGAGAGAAGAGGGGAGGAAGAAAAGAGGGGACGTACAGGCGATGGGTGTGTATCCGGCCGGTTTGTACATCGCAAACTTGACGGCCGAGTTCGGGCTCAAAAGTCCAGGTGCGGCCGCAACCGTCATGCCTCGCTCATCGTAGATTCTTAGGGTGTACGTAGCTTGAGCAAGTGGGTTCGCGTTTGGTTCGTTTTGCTGCGCGTAAGCGTCCCAAATGATCTATATTGACAACAAATTAGCCAGCGAGGAGAGAGAAGAAAAGAGGAAACCGTACAGCTGTAGCAGTTCCTGGGATAGTGCCCTCCACAGTACCCTGCGCACCCGTCGGCCCAACTTTATACGTGTTTCCGTTCGTAGAACAATACGCCTCGACTGTCAACGCCGCGGGAGTAGAAATCAAATTCGTATAGTTCCACCCAAACGTGATGGGGTTGTTGGCCATAATCTTATAATACGATGCCGTCTGTGTCTGCGCGGGCATCGTAAAGGAGATCGTACCGGGCGGCGCGGTCTGAGGGATTGTGTTTGTTGACACCGACGTCGACGCCGCCGCCGAGGAACTTGCGACTGTTGCACAACCATAAAATGAGCGACAACAAAAATCGATATGCATGAGACTTACCAACGCTACCGCTCACGCTCGACTGAGCCTGAGACGCTACGCTCGACGCCTGGTTCGCATTGCTCGTCTGGGACATCTCGTTTGTCGGTTATGAGGCTCGGTGGGTAACGATCGTCGAGGCGCAAAAGAAGAGGCGGTCACTGTCCCCTGAGCTGACTCAGCACACGTGATTTTCCATGCGACCCTCTTCCTTGCCTCTCTTAGCCACTACTTTCCGAGTCTTCCAACCATACACTCGAACCCAAGCTGCAGTTGCAGCCACTCGATACGCTTCGACATCTGCTAGGGCTAGGAATCTTGCTAATCGACACTGGGAGCTCGTTAGGGAGCATGTGCATCCGGCGACAAGACATGTTGTGGATCACGAGTTGACGAAAGGCAGAATGACGGATGCTGGATTGAGGGCGACGACGGATGTGTTGCCTACGAGCGCTGGGAGTAAGCCATTTGAGATTTATGTGAGGGGTGTTCGGATTCCGAAGCGACCAACGCCGCCCGAGTCAGATGGTGAGTTTATGCAATGTGTCTCGAGTGGGTTAGATTCTAACGAATTGAATTGGTAGAGTGCTGTATGTCCGGATGCGCAGTCTGCGTATACGACCTATACCTTTCTTCTCTGGATGATTTTAAAGTCGAGCTCCGCTCCGCCCGACAGAGACTCAAGGAACGGGCCGTGCCGTTGGTGGAATGGCCCGACGAAGCTCGAAAGGCCGAAGAGAGAGAACGAGCTCGGCAGGTGGAACCACAGGAGGACCCGTTGGACAGCCTAGATCTCGACCCGAGTATGAAGGCATTCTTGATGCTGGAGAAGAAATTAGGCCAGTCGAAGAGCTGATCTTTCAAGTGATGTTCATGTACGTAATTTAATATTTGTGTAACGAAACTGTACTGGAGTGAACATTGTCTACTTTGCATATCATTTGAACTCTCCGACGGGCGGCTTATAGAAGCGTATGCTTGAAACGTCTAACGCTACAAATGGATCCTAGAAATGGAATTTGTGAATCCGTATATTGTGCCGTGCCCATACCCTATGCTATGATTTATACGTTGACAAAGCAACAAAAATAATTTGTTTCCCTACGAGGAATCCTAAAGACCTCCCCCTTGTCCTTGCCCGACTACCTAATTTGTCCGCCCATTACCGAGTTCAATCAACGGCCCTTGGTCAGTCGGCAGAACCAACTCGTAGTGGGCGAGCCGTCCAAAGTTCATACCGCCAGCCTCTAATGTCTTTGGCCCTAAGTACGACTTTGCCCGTGACTAGTCGCTTTAATTCATCGTGCGCCCAGCACTCTTTTAACCATTGCCACAGTGCGCCTGGGTCGAAAACCTGTTTGATACCAGCGCATACATTGCGATTGGGTCAATAGAGACTTTACACACAGGTATCTAACGTTTGCCGCCAGTTGGCTTACAGGTTGGCGGGGTTGTGCTATCTCATATACCTCGAATTACATTAAGCGTCTAGGTAATTTGGTTTGGTAGATAGCCAAACCCCTGCTTTCTATCTGCCCCGTTGGTGCGTTCCGCGATTTGGCCCGGGAATAGCGGTTGGTGCAGAAAAGAATTACACCTTAGGATGACGGTTTCTAAGTATTCATTGGCCAATGTTCATATCCAAGCATGATAACCGCGCATGGTACAGACGTACGAGTAGGTCTAGTATAGATAAGGGAAGAGCATCCCAGGTTGCGCCGTATTGACGGGTTTGGCGGGTGGGGCAAAGGTGGCAGTGAGAGAAGAGATTGTTAGAGGCAGACCAGAACAAGGCGGTATCTATTCGGGGTGACTATAAGGTTTCTCGGGCGGCTGTTTTATTCTAGGGTGCATCGTTGAGGCGTGGTAGCGCGTCACGGCAAACAAGAATATCCACATTTTGACGACCTCAGAGTGGGCTGTGCATTACCCCACACGACCCCGGACACCTTGTCTTCACTTGGTGGGAACCTGGGATTGCGGCGTAAGCCCATTGTCTACATTGGGCTTTAGGTTCGCGTAGTCGACCCGAAACACTGGGACGTCGGCCTTTCCGCAACTTTTCTGCAGCTGTCAACACCATCCCCAGAAAACAACCGATAGAGCCCACCAGTTCTGTCATCCAACAGTTTGCTCAACTACCACGTCGCTCGACTCCTCTTCAAACACATCCCTTGGACTTGACGGTACTGTAAGGTTTCATGGCGAAGTCCGCTTATGGAATGACCTCTAGTTCAAAAGCGCTACTCTGTCATAACTCCTCCCCATGGACTTGACACTAGTATGACTATCTTCGCTACAACTGGCATTATCATCTGGTTGTTCGCACTGGCTTCTCGGCGGCTTCGAGGACGTTGCAACAATTCTTGGCTATATTGTTCACCTGTGGCTCTCCTGTGGATATCGGGTATTTCTGCCGCGCAAAATCAGTGGTAAATATCACTTGGGTCCTCGGACATGCTGCCCGATCTCATGTAGCCTCGTGCGTGAAGATGTGGACTGCTGGACAGTTGGATACCGTCCTACTCAACAACCGATTTGTTCGTTGATCATAATATATTTCAAAAAAATGGTTCATAGCGTCCATATTTGGCCAATATTGGGTCTCTTCGGTTTTACTCATGGTTTGGCTTCGATGTCTGCAGGGTGACTTATAGAGACTGATGGCGGGGGTTACAGACTCTCAGTGCTGTCTCGGCGTTAAAATGCCGCCATGGTTTGGTTCGGGTCAAGTCAAGTAACGAGGGTCTACCACTTGCCGAATCGGGCACTGATGAATTCCCCATTAGGAACCCTCCGTCTCGGGGAGTCGGAAGATCGCATATCCCACTGGCTTGCCCATAGCTGGCACCTGTTTCTGGGTAAGCTACCATGCCTATTAGAGTTCAAAATAGCGAGTGTTTTGACGTTGTTCCTCAGCCCCCAAGTACAACCCTAGTTCATTGATAAATATGAACGCAGATGTACGGGGTTCGTGAGGACTTTGCTTGACTCGTAGTGGCGCCTGTTTTCAGCCCGAAGTTCAATGGCAATGGCAGCAATGAAGGTGAGCTTCCTGAAATTTTACCAGGCGTCGCCTGTTGGCTCGCGTTACATATTTCCATTTCTGTTTTGGTTCATTTCTATTTTCATTTCTACTTCTGTTTCTGTTTCCAAAACGTTTCTCGATGTACTCTTCAAACCCAAGGCCCGGACCCCGGAAAAGTCTACTACTCCGCCTCCTAATAGCAGACAGAACAAAGTGAGTTTGTCGCTCATTGATTCATGAGAGTTTTACCTTACTCCTGCTCCTTCAATTGTCCGACACTAGAAGTCCAGGAATACCTAGAAGTGACTTGACAAGTGTGTTCACAGGGACACCAACCGCGTTCGCAACTTCTTCGTCCTCTACAAGTGGTACTAGGTGGACTGGAACTTCGTCCCCAACGACTTCTGGGATATCTCCTAGACCGGGGTCGTTTGGATGCGCTCCACCCCCGAGATTCGCTTCGACCTCGGGGTTGACTTCAGGGCCCGCCGGTGGAGCGCTGCGACCACTTCTACGCAATATTCTAGCGGGGGAGTGGGCAGACGAACCATACGTCAACAACTCAAGCGCCTACATTAACTAGAAAACGCTCACTGCACTATAACAAGCCCCCGTTCCGCTGTCAAAGAAGGAATTTGACCCATCTTGCGTCGGGGATTGGTCGAAGCGAGTTTGAATAGGGTGATTACAAACGACTTGGTGCTTGGGGGGACGGGGGCGGAAAATACGCTTTTCTGTTTGAGAGAGAGGTGAGCTGATTTCTTCGGACGTCCCTAGAGCTCATACGGAGGGGGTTTGAAACTGTCCAAGCGTTTCCCCCGAGACTTTTTTATGTTAGAAAACGCTCACCTCGACGCTGTAATGGTGGGACTTGAGAAAGTTTGGTTGATGTGATCGTGTGGGCGCTACAGGTTACAAGGTCGTCACGAACAAGATGATACAGCCACAGCTTTCTGTTCGCAGATGTGGTGTTCTCGACTTAGATGAACCTACAAATTTACTACGATATATGGTATCACAAGCGATTTTTTTGTGTACATTCCACCTTGACAAAATAAACTGAAGTTGATTGACGAAAACAAAATTACATTAGGACAGAGCACCGTTGTGAACAAACAGTCCAGCAAATTGTCTTTCTTTCGCCCGAGCGAGCGTGCTGGAGAAATAAACTAGCACGGCCAACCTCAACAGCTTCACCGGCAATCATGGAACATTGTGCACGAATCCTCTAGCGCCAATTATTATTATAATCCAAAATAACGAGTTGCGAATCCATATATTGTATTGTATCCATATCCTGTACTATAATTCTGTACATCAAAGCAAGCATCATAACATGTCGAAAAATGAGGAAACATGTTACGAAAACATCATATCGTTCGTATATATCATCACCATATCCTCTATCGGTATCGTTTGAGTAGTGCATGCCCGCTCGCAGCGCTCTCACTTCCCTCCCCCGGCTCGCTCCCACCGACAACCTCCACACCCTCGCTCACTGTGTCTGCGCCCTCCATACTGAGTACCCCCCGTCTCGCTTGGACCTCTCCCGCTTCCCGGCCTCCGCCTCTCTCCTCGCCATCGTCGACACCGGGACTCGGCACCCAAGTGCTATCGGCTACAGTCGCTCGATCCGAACGCGCAAATCCAGACACGCTGCGCATACCAAGCGGAGGAGGGGGAGCGAGTCCAGTCAACGCGTCCCCGTATTCGCTTTCGCCATCGCCACTACTCGGTCGAGGAAGGGGAGCGTGTGTCGGTTGGGGTGGGAAGTATTCCGAAACGGCAGGTTGGGCTCGGACGCTCGTCGAGCTGCTCGCTGCGCTCAGTCGGGGATCTTGACTCTCGTTCCCATCTCGGCTGCTCTCTGGCGCGGCTCTGCTACTCTCTGGTGCGGCCCTGCTACTCTCGCCCGTTCCACTCCCTCCCCCAAGCGTGCTCTTCCAATCTCTCTTCGTCGGCGTCGCCGCTCTCGATACTGGTGGGGACACAACTCGCCTCGGAACCGCAGACGCACTCCCCGCAGGTGCTGGGACACGCAAGACGTAAGTGCCTGGATTATTCGGGTCCGGCGTGCCTGATCGTAGGGGATCGGGCGTGCGCCCGCCACCGCTGACGTCTGGCGTGCGTCGTCCCTCAGGTGTCCGACGACCTTCCGGCGTTTTCCTCCCGCTCCCACTGGCGCTCGGTTGTTGGAAATGGACACCTCCGGTCGATGGACCTCTGTGCAGGTCGGGCGTGCCAGACGGGGAGGTGACGATCGCGTTCTCCAACTCTAGCATCCGCATCACAGCCGGTTCGTCTCTCAGATCTCCAACCACGTGGGCCGGGCCAGATCCCAAACTGGGCCCGTACGGCGTGACACCGTTCCGACGAGCAGCCTCGATCTTGACTGCGGAATCCGGCGGAAGCGGGGGAGCGCCAGAGCCTGGACCTCGGAACCGCTTTGTACCGATCCCAGCATGCCCTGCGTCCGAGCTCCCGCGTCCCTCTGAACCTTGAGAGGTAACTGTGTTCCGCCGGGCCCGCCCTTCGTGCTGGATCATGCTCCTCCTTCGAGCTCTGACGAGTGTGCCGACTGCTCCGAACCCTCCTCCTCTCAGCGCGTCCAGCCCAGGTTCCTCCGTCTCGGCCAACGACCATCCATCGTTATCATCCTCCGCCTTTTCTGGATCGTACTCTCCGTTGACAACGTGCCCGTTCCCGTTCGTATGCTCGGTGTGTCGTCTGCGAGCGCGCGAAGCACGAGGGGAATGGGAATGCGAGTGGTCGATTTCTTGGCGGGCGGCGGCGAGGAGAAGTGTTGTTCGTCGGTCGAGGTTTTGGAGTTTTCGAGGGTCGACTTTGGACATTTGGAGGATAGTAATGCCGGTGCAGATCATAAGGAAGCCGAGGACGACGGTCAGGATCTGAGTGACAGTCGCGTGGAGGCCTTGGTATAGGATCTACATAAATGTCAAGTTAAATTTCATAACGCTGAATGGGGACCGAGAGGGTGTAAATTAGGCGTGGAGTGGGAACTGGACATACTATAGATGTAACTAGAGTGCAGAATGTGAAAATGACGTAGTATGTAGGCGTAACTACGTATCGCTCCCTGTTAATCTCACGCCAAGCTAATAATAACCATCCCGACTCACCCATAGCGGTATTAAACAAGGCAAGGGCCATGTTCAGATAGTAAATCTCTGTTATAAGCGTGACTACCACAAAGGCGAGCAAAAAGTAGATAAACCAGTTTTTAAACTTGGCTTGGCGTCAAAAACGTGGTGTCTGAAACCGGCCGCCGAGGGGGACGTACCTGGTTTTCTCCCCGAATACTGGTGACGATGCTGGCTCCCAGACCTTGTGTGCAGCTCACGCTGAGCCCTCCGATGAGCGAGCAAACAAGGATGTACCACAACATCGATTCTTTGCCATAGCGCGGTGCAACCCAGAAGATGATCACTAGTGCGGCGACGATGACAACGCTGCCAAAGGAGAGGAACCCAGGCGCGAGGAACAGCTTCTTGAACGCTGAGATGGTGGTGACGGATTGTTCTTCTGGAGCGTTCAGGGCGATGACTATGGACCCGATCTGGACGGGGTTTAAGCGAGCCGGTTAAGCGAGAATGGTGATGATACGACGTGAGCGGGTGGCAAATCAGGCGACAGGAGGAGAGACATACGATGCATTGTATACAGCCTATCCAGCCAAAGAACGAGAGTTTTTCGTTGAGGAAGATCGAGGAGAGGATGGCGCAAATCACAACCGATAACGCCCCAAGCGGCGTCTACCCACCCAACCATCTTGTTAGCGTAGCCTCGACGGCAGAAAGAGAGATAAACGTACCACAACGATCGCCTCTACGAAAGCGTATGCCCCAAAGTTACACAACTCTCCGATTATCATCATGGTCATCCCCGTCCACCATAGCGGGCTCTTCAGGTACGCAACTCCTTCTCCCGCTGGACCTCCCTCTGCACATCACCCCGTGTCGATTAGACTTCGTGTAAACAAGAGTTAATCAAGACGTACTTTGCGAGGATATAAGGCCCTAGATTCATATCACACCTTGTCAGCTCAAAACTCAGCGAGACCAATCTCTAGCCTCCACCATCACCATGCCTTGAACTCACCTTTTTCTTGAACACAAACGAAGAGCCAATCAGCACTCCCGAACTGACCGCCAAAATAATTCCAACTCTGCAACCAACATCCCACTACGTCAGCGATGCTACAAGACCCGCCATGGCCGGGACCGAACACAACACGAGGCGCGACTCACGAGCGGTACTGCGTTGGGACACCCGATGCGGACGTCGCTCCGCTGGAGGCGCTGGGCGATGCGCTGGACTCGGACATGTTGTTGTGGTCGTGCCCTTGAGCGGACTCCTGGACCGGGTGGAGCCAAGACCGAGTTCACAACTTCCATGTGCTGCCGGTCACGTGGACGGGAATTTGATTAATTGCCTGAGCGGCGCTTTGGGATGATTTCAGCTCTTGCATCGCCTTGGCTGTAACACCGCCTTCATGACAAGACAATACTTTGTCTGATAGAGCGGTATAGCTGTACCCTTGATATGTTTTCTTAAGATTCTGTCCGGAAGACATACCAAACCCGGCTACACGCGCCTATTTTCTATACGTACTGCATGCATCGGATCATAGCGGAACAGCTTTTGCAGCTTTCACAGGCAAGTAACCTGAAGATCGATTGTTTTCACCACTTGCTGTGGCTCTCGGTGTAGATCATCACGGCAATGCATAAGTGTGACGAATTAGATTAGGGAACAGCTTTGCAATTTGGAGGGCTGGGGGGTACAAATAATCCATTGGACCGGACGCAGATGATCTCTCATCCTCTTCCCTTCATCCAGTGCGCGCTATGCTTAAAACCTGCCGAAAACACTGGTACTATATACTCGCGTTGGCCCGACTGGGGTTTGAATCATACTTTGTCTTTGACTCATTAGTCACTTGGATAACTACACTAACTTGGAACAAAAATCCGCAACTTTTGATTTGGAATTCTTGGTACCTAGGTACGTGGATTACCCTACCAGGCGGTTTAGCATTAGTGAGAGCTTTTGCAGTCTTTTGGCTTGTCAGCTGGAGCAATAGCGCTTTCCTGTAAGAAGCACATCCATAAACACCTTTCTAACTATACTTGAGATCACTCCCCAGGTCAACTTATAACTTTTTTTATACGAACACAAGGCTCGGCTCGTTCTTAGCACAGCAGGTGATTGCTGGAGCGCTAGTTTTTTTGGGGATAGGAAAGGCATATACTTAAAATCTATATAAGCATTATGTACTAACATTCGGGTATACTTCAGGTTACATTACTTACGGGACCATTAATTACAAGACCATTACTTATGAGATAGACGACCTTTATTTCCGCCCTCCTGTGGAGGTGTTTTATTTTGAGCTAGTCGGACTAAGTCTTACCTTCGCAATTTCTACCGCACTGTGGTTTCACTTTATCTCGAATTACGGACTCAACGGGCTAAGGACCTTCAAACTCTGGATGATAAACGCCGAGGATCTCGTAGCAAACACCCGACCCTTATCCCATTCTGCTACCTGGCGAGGCGATTCACGACAAAAGCACCTCAGCCCGAAGGCTCACGTCCGTTTTTTTGCCCGTTGGATGTCCGCTGCGGGAAAATATATTTTCAACCCCGCAGGCAGGTTCATTGCCAACGCTTTCTTCCGTAGAGTAATGTGAGTCCTCATGTGATTGACAATAACACTTTGGTCGGAAATCTCATTGCCCCGCGTGCGACATAGTCCAGTAGAAACCAGGCTATATGCGCTTTGTCAACACATATTAGCACTAGCTGCGATTGCGTTGATTCTAACGCGCATAGTTGTCCTAATGACCCAGCTTGAAAACGAAGAATTTCAGACCCGTTCTGGGTTCCAGAAATGCTCGCAAGCAAAGTTAGGTACTGGCCTTTCGCTAATAGTGGTTTGTGCCTATCTTGTTACCTGGGTTTTGCATGTGTTGATCTGCTGGTTGATAGGGCCATTCAGAGGACCGAGGGATTAACCTAACCTTAGCTAAGCAAGAGTTCAACGCGACTAAATACCATAGCCAAGTCGAGGTATGGCTTGGTGATGTCAAGAGTACAAGCAGGCTGCAAAGAGACTGTAGGCAAATTCAATGGAAAGATCAGGTTGACACCCAGATTAAAGGCCAAATATTCCTTAGTTAAGTGCTCGATTAAACTCATGCACGCCCCCGCAAATCCCACGAACATTACCGACCGCTTCGTGCGTTATAATTGTACAGGTAATGTCGCTGGGCGTCGATCTATTGCTGCTGCTGATGCTTCTCTGATTACGATCCATTTACTTAAGCAAATTTATACACGAATTTACACGAGAATGAAGGACTAATATATTCGATCACGCCCCGAAATGCTTCTTCCGAATCACTCGAGGACCTTCCTAGGCTGTGGTTTGAGCGGACAGCCATGGATCTTCCCCTTCCCGACTTGGAAACGATTACTCCGTATTTTGTACCTCCGCTGCAACCCTTGACCGGAATTTATACGTTGAATAGACTCCATTATGCTGAGCGAAAATTCATCACTTCTTCTTGGGCCAGAGATATGATTACGGGCTCCAAACCTGTAAGTTCTTATCTAACTGCTTGTTCGACCGATATTGACAGAATCCCGGTCACAGACGTATGGAAGAGTGGAAGTGATGTATCCCTGGAGTGAGCGGACTTTGACTACATAGGAGACAAGGGCATTGACAACATGTTTTCCTGTCAAAAGCGCAACTCGCTACATTCCCCTTATCATATTTAGACAACGGCACTTTCCATCCAAATGCCCAAACCACGGTCTATGGCGCTGTTCTGCAGCCAAGCTTTCTGATCTCCGCCCCTGAGACTACTCAGGCTAGCTTGCAAGGCGGGCTGCCGGACTACATGTGCCAAACTGTAGAGGATTACCGCACAGCGAGTCCACTCGACATTCTCGCGTCTATCGGAGGTCTGCTTGCCCTTCTGCAGGGAATTCATGCATTTCTTTTTGGACGTCCGCTGTTCTGGGGACTATTCGGTGAGACTGGATACTAGCCTAGACGCAGGTTTGGTGCTGAATTTGGTTTATGTTTTAAGGAACCAAAATGGTCTCTCCTTTTGGAATATTAGGCACAATAGCCACTAAGGGCTTTCGGGAGCGGCTCTCAAAGCACTATCGTACTGCTAGTACCCAGGGCGACACACCACCTATTAGCAGCACAGGTGTGGCGACGAGTGTAGCTGGCAATGGCACTGCTAGTGCTCAGATAAGGTTCGACATGACACGGTTTTTACTGGACTATGTACTCGATATGGGGCCTGCGATGAATCGACCCCCCAGGCTTGAGTCGCCAGGTTCGGAGCTACCGCGATCAAGCCTCGAAATGGACGAGCTGTTAGAGGGTCAAAGTGCGCGCAACCTACACACCAGCAATACTTCCGAGTGAGTTACTGTGTGTCATCTTTAGATATGCTCAGTCCGTTAAAAATCATCATAGCTCGTTGTTGACAATAGATCGATCGGGTTTCGGGCCTGTGTTCTCTACAAGTGACGAATCAACCAATACTTCAAGCAGAAGACTTTTTCAAGATTCCTGAATCTGATGCCTGCGCTAGTAAAGTTAGGGCAGCTCTTGTATCTATGGATGCGTTTGTGAAATACAAGGAGCGTCATCCCGTCAACCAGGAGGCACACTGCGGTGATTCCCCAAGTCAACCGAAAATATTGCCTATGTAAACTTTAAAATATTACTAGCAATTGAATGGTCGAGTTTCGATTGATGTTCATGGAAAGACATATATTAATAACATTGGCTCGCACAATAGCAGCCTCAGATGCCCGACAGCGCGGATTAAGACAACTAAGTTGCTACACATCTCATCGCTCTAAGTTATGTTTATTTGGATATAAACGTACTTGTATTATGACTCTAGGTCTCATGAGAACTGCCTTGGTTACATCTGAATGTCACCTTATCATTTGCATATATTCGTTCCTTTGAGTCCAGTTAATACGTCCAACGGCCACTTTCGTCCGCAGATTTTTGTTTTCTTTTGAAAAACGCAGGTGCTTTCAATTTGGAAATTCATTTCGTGAATGTTCTTGTGCCCATGAAACCATATGCTTATCCCTAATGTCCTGCTCTTGTGGCACTAGTGGTATCGATCTTATCGTCGTTTCTTTCTTTCAGCGCGCGGAGCATCCACATAAGAGCAGCCTCGCAGCGCTCCAAGATAGTGTTTTTCTTTCTTTTCTTTTTTGCTGCATGAAGTATTTGGTGACCTGCACCTTGGCGCAGCGACCTTAGCGCCACTTCTTTTTAGAGCTCAAAATATTCAGCTCTAGCGGCGAAGTTCTTGCATTAGGGGGAATTAGTGATTTTCCGCAAGCGCTGAGTTGATGCCTCGTTAAAGAGCGCTATAAATAGTTTAGATAAGCGAATCAGCTAACGATGAATGTTCATGAACACCAAAAACCTGAGTGTATGCGTTTTGAGATAGCGCAGTAGTCTCACCAGCAGTACAAGCCTCGTCAATTTCGACATCAACAATGCTAGGATAATAGATCTCATTTACGAATGTGATAAATACAGAGACGAGCGAAAGGTAGACAAACCAACTCTTAGGCTTAGTTTAGTGCTAGGAACGTACTATTAGAATTATGAGAGGTTGGGCACTCACCTAGATTTCTCTTCGGATACTGGTCGCAATGCTCGCTTCCAGTTCTTGTGTACAGCTCATAACGAGACCCTCAATGAGTGATCCGAAAAGAATCTGCCATTGCATCAACTTCCTTCTATCCCGTAGTGTGAACCAGAAGACGATCGCCAGTGCTGCAGCGATTGTCATGCTGCCGAACGACAGGGACACTAGCGCGAGGAACAGCCTCTTGAGCGCCGCAACCATCGTGACAGATTGGTCTTCTAGAGCGCTCAGCGCGACGACCATGAACCCAATGTGCACGGGGTTTAGGCGAGACAGCCTAGCGAAGATGGACTAAGCGATGGCGCTAATCACGACGGATAGTGGGTCAAGCGGCGTTTGCCTAACCAATCGTTTAATTAGCAGCGATTCTACTACTTACACCTCAAAGTCACACAACCCTCTAACTATCGTCATAATTATCCTCACCTACCCCGGCAGATTCTTCTGGTCAAGCGGGTTCCCCCTCTGTGCATTATTCCGCTCAATTAGAATAATCATTTCCGAACAAGAGCTGATGAAGACGTGTTTTGCGAAGAAATAGGTCACTAGATTTACACCTTGTCAGCTCGAAACTCGGCAAACACACACCCAACCCCGACCTCATCTCCCTGCTCAGCCACTCACCTTTTGGTTTGACACAGACGGCGAGTCAATCGACATTCTAGAGATAACTGCCAAAATGATCCAGCGCTACGAGATCCAACGACGTCACACATGCTACAAGACCCGCCATGGCCGGGACCGAACACAACACGAGGCGACTCACGAGCGGTACTGCGTTGGGACACCCGATGCGGACGTCGCTCCGCTGGA
Organism: Ceratobasidium sp. AG-I; assembly: GCA_015039395.1. Classification (NCBI taxonomy): domain Eukaryota; kingdom Fungi; phylum Basidiomycota; class Agaricomycetes; order Cantharellales; family Ceratobasidiaceae; genus Ceratobasidium; species Ceratobasidium sp. AG-I. The sequence goes on from MU132256.1 coordinate 57,576, forward strand.
GGCGCTGGACGATGCGCTGGACTCGGACATGTTGTTGTGGTCGTGCCCTTGAGCGGACTCCTGGACCGGTGGAGCCAAGACCGAGTTCACAACTTCCATGTGCTGCCGGTCACGTGGACGGGAATTTAATAAATTGCCTGAGCTGCTTGTCTCGCCTTGAGAAGGTCTCGCGTGGTGTACAAGTAATTATAAAATAGTTTTGGCGACGATGTGATCATGTCTCAAAGAAACAGTGATAAAGACACTTATGGTTGTGTCTTCAATATATATCTCCTTCCTCCCTCCCAAATCCGAACAAACGTGATTGTTATTCTCTGATAAATATACGCACCGCATCATATTACCATGGGAACTATCATCACTTGATAAAATGAACATTGGTTTCATAGAAAAGTCTCACCAGATGATCCTTTCATGCAATCATGTGTATCACGACAGAAATGGATCAGCAGCGTAAGCTTGCCTAGACTTCCGTCAATAAAGGAATGCCCGCCGATCTCCGAGATTCAATAAGTGGAGGAATACAAATAACACGCTGCACTGCACGTACTTGATCCATCATGCCCCCTGTCCAGTTTGTGTCATGCTAAAAACCCTCCAAAAGTACTGGTACTTTATTGTCACTGTGGCTCGACTAGCTTTCGAAACGAGCATGGTCATATTTCACCTGATAGGTTTTATTAATCGGATGTCGCTTGACACACGCTCCCCAGATGAACTCCAGAAATACATCACTCTCGATTCCTTGAAGCTAGGTATGATTCATTGCCACAGCATATGGTGTAACATGTCTGAGAGTTGTGTCAGTCTTCTGGCTTGTTAGTTGGAGTAATAGCATTTTCTTGTGAGAAGCCCATCTACAAACAGCTTCTTACGCATGCTTATGATTATTACTCAGGACAACGTACAACTTTATGTATACAAACACGATACTTGGCTCGTTCTTAGCACAGCAAGCCTTGGCCGGGGTGTTGGCTACACTGGGAACAGGAAAGATGTCTACCTAATATTTAAACCAGGCTTACGTACTAACGCCCAAACACTATAGGCATTATCTGCTATGAAGCGCTAGACCCAGCTTTCAAGTCGCCTATACAAGATTTCCCTTACACGCTGACCGAGCTGAGTCTTACGCTCGCAATTTTCAATGCTCTATGGATTCGTTTCACCGCAAAATTCGGGCTTCGGGGGATAAGAAGTAACAATCCTTGGATGGTGAACGCTCAGGACCTCGTATCAGGTACCAAATATTTATCTCGCAAAGCTACTTGGCGAGGGGATTCGAGACAAAAGCGCCTAAGCTCGAAGGCCCACGTCCGCCTGTTTGCTCGTTCACTTTCCATTGTGGGGAAGTACATCGTCAAACCCGTGGTAAAGTTCGTTGCCGGTGCGCTTTTTCGCAGAGTAATGTGAGTATTTGTCTCCCTCGAAACGGCACCCTCACTTGGGTGTCGGATTGCATGACTCATAGGATTGTAGTCCAGTAGAAACTCGAGTATATGCGCTCTTCCAGAACGCGTTCGCACTAGCCGCGATCATTTTACTTCTGATGCGTGTGGTTATTCTATTAACCCAGCTCCAAAACGAAGACTTCCAAACCCGTACAGTCGTCCAACCATGCACTGAAACATACACCGGTGACAATGGGATCGCTGTCTTGATTGTGCGTGCATGATTCGAGACTTGGAGCGTTTCTGAATTAAACGCCAACCGGACTGTGCACAGAGTCACTCGGAGGAGCGCGGTCTCAATGCTACTCAGACTCGCGAGTCCGAAGAGCTGAAATACCTAGTTGAGATTACGATCAATGATGTTAGGAACTCATCTGCACGCGCTGGTGGTAGGTGGAAATATAAAACGCATGCAACCGCTAGGCTAACCAGGTCTTAGCATACTGTCCTCTGTCCTCTGATTATAGTGTTGGCCCCCTCAGGGTGTATCGTTGTTCAGGTAATAACGATGAACATCCACCTCTTGCAAAGCTTGACTATGGCACATTTTCAGGTTCAAGTTCAAGAGACCCGAGCTACGGAATCAGATATTCAATAGCGCTCAGAAATGCTAGTGGTGACCCATCGAATGAGTTTGATCTTCCGAAACTGTGGTTTGGGATGTATTCGATTGTCGAGCACAGCGCGATGATACCGCACCTGGTGCCAGCACTACAGCCACTACTCGGAATGTATACATTTAACGAGCTTCACTACGCCGAACGTCGATTTATTACTTCATCTGGGATCAGGGACGCGATCACCGGGTCTAAACCTGTACGTTATTTCATTGCCTTTTCGAGGAATACCAACGAGGTTTGTGCTACAGACATATGGGAAAGTAGTAAAAATGTACCCATGGAGTGAGTGAATTTGAATTAGATCCCCTCTCCCGACGAGACTAATCAGCACCGATGTCTGGTATCACTAAAAGCCCAAGTTTCTAGTCGGCCTATACTCTCTTCAAATAATCTAACTATCCGGAATGATTACCCAGTCATTGCTTATGGCGCCGTCCTGTGGCCTAAATATGTGGATACCACGACTGACCTTACTCAGGCCGCCCTTGAGCATGTTTCAAACCAATCTTTGTGCCACGTTGTGGAGGACTATCGGTCTAGTAGTCCACTCGACCTTCTCGGATCGATCGGAGGTCTCCTTGCCCTACTGCAAGGCATACACATTTTTTTCTTTGGACGTCCCCTGTTCTGGGGACTGTTCGGTGAGCCTCGGCATATATCTTAGACACAAGTGCGATGGTGCTCATTCAATCGACGTTTTAGGAGCCAAGTTGATTTCCCCTTTCGGGATATTCGGCAGGATGGCCACCGAAAGCTTTCGACAACGACTCGCGGAGCATTACGGCGCTTTTGGTGTTGAGGCGACTACGATAGCTAACGACGCAGATGTAGAAGCTGGGGCGGCTATCCAGGGCGCCGTTCGTGCGCAGGACACGATCGACATGACACAATTTCTACTTGACTATGTACTCGATATGGGGCCTGCGATAAATCAACACTCGAGGCGTGAGTCGCCAGATCCGGAACTACCGCGATCAAGCCTCGAAATGGACGAGCTGTCAGAGCATCAAAGTGCGCGCAACCGGCGCACCAGCAACGACTCCGAGTGAGTTATTGTGTGACATATTCAGATATGCTCAGTCCATTAAAAATCATCAAAGCTCGTTGTTGACAATAGATCGATCGGGTTTTGGGCCTGTGTTCTCTACAAGTGACGAATCAATCAATGCTTCAAGTAGCAGACTTTTGCAAAATCCCTGAATCTGATGTCTGTGCTAGTAAAATTAGGGCAACCTTTGTATTTATGGATGCGTTTGTGAAATACAAGGAGTGTCATCCCGTCAACTAAAAAGCCCACTGTAGTGATTTCCCAGGTCAACCGAAACAATTGCCTGTGTAAGATTAGAAACATTAGTGGCAACTGGCTAGTCGAGTTTCGATGTGTGTTCACGGAAATGTATACATTACTGAAATTGACTAGCATAATAGCAGTCTCTGATGCCCGGGAGTGCAGATTTAGACAACCAAGATGCTACGCAGAGCAATTTCGTTGTCGATGCTCTTTTCCGGAGGGTAAAACGAGTGCTCGTTTTGCTTGAAACAAGAATGATACCTGGCAACGAAAATTTCAACCTTTGACACTTTAGTTCGGTGGAAACTCGGTTATATGTATGCGCTCTTTCCGAATACATTTGCACTAGCTGCGGTTGTGTTACTATTGACACGTGTGGTTATTTTGTCAACCCAGCTCCAGGACAGATACTTTCAAACGCGTGCTATGGTTCAACCGTGCACGGGAGCAAACACTAGCATCACAGATTTCTTCGTCCTAATTGTGCGTATCTGAGTCAGCACTTTAGAGCACTTCCGAATTACACGCCAATTGGACTGCGCAGACTTACTCAGAAAACCGCGATCTCAATTCTGCTGGACTTCGCAAGTCCGATGGACTGAAATACCAAGTTGAGGTTACGCTCGGTGATGCTAGGGACCCAACCATGCTCTGGGAGCGTTAGTGGATACACAAGGCCCACACAGATTAAACGCTGATTGTTTTTTCGGCGTCTTTCTCTTTCCTAAATTCTTTCCACACTCTAACCACGGAGGCGTCCGTATATCATTCCAGTGCAGCTCCCAAGGCGCCTGAAAGGGCAGGTCACGTGATGGTTAAATTTCTGTCATCGACAGTGATGAAGAAAGACATCCCCTTTTCTATGTTATATTCATCTCATCATTACTATAGAGCTGCCGACAGAAATTATATTATCAGCGCGCGATAATCGGGGTTCGGATCTCGGTGTCTATTTGAACGCCGGCGATGTTCTCGGCTTTTACTGATTTGCTTGGGCTCATTTCTTGACTATGCTTGGAGATATCTGTGGTCTGATGAGCTCTGTGAGGCAAAATGGGGTTCTGATCTGCAGCACGTCCCATTGATCCTCGGTTAAACTGAATATGCTTAACTTGGTGCTGTGCCTGGTATTTCATGACGCTCTCGTCTCGATTGAGCCTCCCCATTTCAAACGGCATGGGAGTCGTACTCTTGGGTCTGGCTAGCTATATATTATCTGAGACTGTACCTTCCTAACAGTTGCGGTATAGGCTCGGTACTGGGCACCGGCCTAACGTGTGAATGTCTGATACACGATTCTCGTTCTGATCAGAGATCGACTGGGCGCGAGAAGGGATCAATCGTGTTGGCACTGCATATTCTTGCTTCTACTCTGCCTAAACTGTCAATTGGATACTGTCGTACGGCGAACGTATTCCAGACTGCTATCATTTGGTCAATGAAAATGACGTCAGTCTATCACCAAACTCCCGTTCCACCGGATATTGCCCGGCCAGGCGTGCAAAGGTTCCTATTGGCGAGATCTCAACGCACAATAACTGGATTTAAATTGTATTTTCCATCACTCTCGAGCGGTGCGTACCTTGCGTCATGATCTCACCACCGAATTATTCCACTTAAACATGATGTGCGCTGTGGTTTATACACCTTGGGTGATCTTCACAGTGCGTCAATAGTGCGTCAACAGTGCGCCAATGCGGAACTGAGCAACTGCCTAAGATAATGGCGAGTTTATAAAAAGGAGTAAGAGGTGTTGAGAACAGCATCGGATTTGGTACTGGTCTCACTTTGCCTCTCTTTCAGACTCTACGGCGCGTGTCATAATCTTTTATCTCTCCTTTCTTGTTTTCACTGGTTTATTTGGCTCGCAATAATGCGTATTGGAACTTCACTTGCGGCTGCAATCTCGGCAGTGTTATGGGCTGCGGTGGCCGACGCCAAAGTCGTCAAATATACGCTAACGGCAAGCGCTGTCTTCCTTATTTTCTGAAACTTTTATTGAACGCGTTACCTTCGGATAGATCACCAATGGCACGATTTCTCCAGACGGTACGTCCTGCCTCACATCCCTAGCCACCCGATCTTAAACACGTGACAAATCTAGGCAATCCTCGTGAGGCGTGGCTGATCAATGGACAGACGCCGGGACCGCACCTCGTATTTGACGAAGGCGACCAGGCTCATGTGAGATTATCCGCCAATACCTAGGATCCGAATTTATCATGTTGATTTTTTTCCTTATTAGATTCGCGTGATCAACAAGGGGTTTGAACCAACAACGATTCATTGGCACGGGTAGGTGGCAACCTTGTGTGGGGATTGAGTTGAGCTAACGCATTGGTTTAGGATCGAGCAGAAGGGCACTCCTTGGTCTGATGGTGTCCCAGGTCTTACTCAGTGAGTGGATTTCATTTATTCTACCCGCGAAGGCTCCAGCTAAGCATTACGTCTGCAGGTACCCTATCAAAGTGGGAGAAGAGTTCTTGTACCAATTCAACATAACCCAGCATGGGTTCCACTGTGAGTGGAGGTCAATTCATGAGTACTGCTTCAATACTAATCAGATTTCATCACTTTTAGGGTATCATTCGCACTACGTGAGCTTGAATAGAGTATGGATTCAGAATCGCAACTGACGAGCGCCTGCTACAGAAAATGCAAATGGACGACGGACTCAAGGGCACTATTTTTATTCGCGCAAAGGACTCTCGTCCCCACCCGTTCAAGCAGATCTCTAACAACACCGACACGGTTAATCTACTCAAGAAGGCCGCTAACAATGCGCTCATGTTCAACGTGTGAGTATCTCTAGTCCGTCCTTCTGGCCAACATTAGCTTACAAAACGGCATAAAGCTACGACTACAAGCATTACATGTCCGACTGGTGGATGTCTGAGTGGAAACGGACTGGAATTGAGCAGCTCTGCGTTGATAACATCCTCAGTGAGTCTAAACAATTATGAGTTTGAGGTCCGCTCTAAAAATACCATTGTGCTCAGTCAACGGCAAGGGACAAGTTGCATGCCCTAACAAAGCTATTGTTGATCCGCTTGTCCTGGATGTTCAGAAGCCCCTAACGCCAAAAGGGTGAGTGACGACGTAATGTTCCTTCGAGTGTCAATTTCTTAATGATTCAATCAATAGTTGCATGTCGCCTAACAACTCTGTGATGTATCCCTTCCCCGACTCAAAGGCAAGTCCGAGTAGTTGTTGATTGGGATTCATTACTAACATTTTCTCGCTTAGCCCGAGCTAGTGTACGTCTCGTCAAACAGTAGAAGATTATAACCGGAAATTGACATATCTGTGTTCATAGGTCTCCCAAGGTCTTCTATGATTGTAAAAACACGACGACCAACCTCCAACACTGGGTTGTCAACAAGAACGACCGCTGGGTGGCATTCAACTTGCTTGTATGCGCGGTTTTTATCAGTTTGATGCGTTTATCTAACTTGCTTAACTGATTTCCAGAACAGCGGGGCGCTGTGGGATCTGCGAGTGGCCATCGATTCGCATGTGCTCTACGTCTGTCAGTCGGCTGTCCCGTGCGAGCTGTTGCGTTTGCTGATTTCTAAGGCAAATAACAGATGCTGCTGATGGTGGATATGTCCGCATCAAGAAGGCAACCTCGATTACTATTCCTGTTGGTATGTAACAGGTCTCTGAATAGTTAGGTCTGAATCTAACACGGGCTATAATTTTAGGCGAACGCTACTCGTTCTTTGTAAAGGTTGGTTTTACCCTTTAGGGTATCTTTGGAACCATCGTGACAGTTTTTCAATCCATATAGCTGGATCAGAAGGTGGATGATTATGTTGTTCGAGTTGGTGAGTCGTAAGATTGCTGAGCTAGTTCGTCGTATACTCACTGTGCACCTATTTTCTAGCCGCTGCTGTAAGTAGACATATTCTACGCTATATTCTGCCAAAACTTATTCTCCTACCTAGGTCGTACCTCAAATGCAATCTGGTTTTGCCGTATTATCCTACACTAAAACCGGAACCACAACCGCATCGGGTCCTGGAGTTAAGACTACCCCGACTGCAAAGAAGCCTGTGAGTGCAATCCCATTCTGGTGATTTGAATAAATCTAACAAGTTATACTTTTTAGTTCATTGACTACGTGGGCAACCTGTACGTTTTGCAGAGGACCGGGAAATGAGACGCTAATATGAAGTATCACTCAGCATCAATAACGGAACCGATCTTGCGCCTCATGCTCTCTCTCCTTACCCTGCTAATCCTCCTCCGCAAGGTAAAATCTTTCGCGTTTCATATTTTGCTAAGCTCATTTTTCTCAAGGCCCCGCCGACCGTACCATTCGCCTCAACGTTGAGCGTCCCGAAGAAATGGAGTGGACCATGAATGGCGTGCCTTGGCATGAGCTTAACGATACGACCACGCCTCTCTTGTTTAACCCCTCAGATATGGCCCACTTGGACAACCAGACGTACTTTTCTTACCCGTATGGCTCACTCGTCGATATAATTCTAGTTATCACCGCGGGTAACCCTGCGCTGCACCCGCCCCATCCTATGCGTACGCCCTTTGTATTTTGAACTTGAATGGCTACTAATATTCATGGCTCGGATAGACAAGCACAGCAACAAGGCCTGGTATTTGGTACGTCTCTTAGTTTATCATGCTATATCACTTCTCATATAGTGCTTTTCATAGGGCTCCGGAACTGGCGATTTCCCCTATGCTACTATCGACGAGGCGGTCAAGGCTAACTTTACTGGTATTAACATCGTCAACCCTCCTCTCCGTGAGTATACAACTCGCCATAATAGAATAGCGTACAGAGCTAACCCTCCAAATTTAGGAGATGACTTTGTGACTGTAAGTTAACCCCGACCGCCTTTGGATTATTGAGTCTACATGTTAACCGTTCTCCGAGTAGCCCGTCGATCTCACTGGCCAAGCCTGGGCTGCGCTTCGTTACAGGGCTGAGGATGTTGGGCCGGTTATTATGCATTGCGTGAGTAATTTCATCTAATGCGCTTCGGTATGGTACTTAATTGACGCTTACTTTCCTATAGCACATTGATCCCGTGAGTACATGCATTAACGGAAAAACCTATGCCTCATTTAACCTATTGTTTACAGCATTTGGCCACCGGTATGGCTGTCGTGTTCATGGAAGGCGTATGTATTCTATCCTCAAAATATGCCCAAACACTGACCCTCTCCTTTAGGCTGAGCGACTCGTCGACGGCTTCGTTCCTAAGTTCTACCTCGACCAGAATAGGCCATAGTGTTAACTCATCGGAATAGGGCTCTTTCACAATCTCCTTGGCTAGTTCTTCTTTCGGGGTGTTCATATGCTCGCAAATATGTGTCATTTTGCTTTAATTCATTGAATTCTTTCACATGGTCAACGTGTAGCAGCCTGAGCAAATACGGAGCCCCGTCGCCGGTCCCAGTCCTGAGAATTCAAATCCATTGGATCTGGTAGGGGAGCTGGGGCGTACCATAGCTTTTATTAGCAAGTTCCTTTTCCTAGTCCTTGATTATGTATTTTTATCCTCACTGGCGGGATCTAAGCGAGGTTACGTGAAACGCGGTCAGAAAAGGGAGTTGTGCCGAGCACGTGATCCAGCCCGAACCTGAGTACCACATGCTACACCCCACATAATTCAACCTATCGGATTGCCCGGCCATGGAGTTGTTATATCCAACACTTCGCAGCGGCTGGCCTGCGTTCGCCCACCACGCCCGCCCTCTCCTTTCAGAGTTTCCTCTTGAGGAGCACCTCATTTGGGTTGGCGCGCCAGCTTTTCCATCGAAGGCATCATGATTCTCGACGCTGGGCCGAATCCAAAGTCTCCCACTGTCTCTGATCCGGGTTCACCCCAGTCTTCGACTCAGCCGGGAAACTCTATTTTCTCCCATCGTTCACGGTATCCTGCGTCCTATTCGACCTTTTCGGAGGCACCTTCTGGACGAGCCAACACAGGAGTTTATACGGGTTCTGTGTCTGATATCACTGGACTTCTGAGTCAAGATCACCCTAACGCCGTACCTGGCGACGACTTGCCTCCTGCGTACAACGAAGTTCTTACCAGCTCGGAATCTCGTAAAAGCAACCGGTTCTGGGCCCGTTTTGCAGGTGCATTTCTTATTGTAATTTTGTTGTGTTCGACGTGGTATGCCTACGAATTTGTAAGTTCTCTTTACGAGACTTGGCATCCCATTTTCTGACGTCGGTTACAGACTAAAGCTGGGGGATCTAGCAGATCTCCCTTACCTCCCAGCCCTTCATTATCTAACGTTCCATCGCCCACTCAACCTCTACCCTCGTCTTCGATTCCAACTTCTTCACCCTCAGCCCCTACCCCACTACCCAGACCTCCGCCAGTTGACCCCTATCCGGACCCTCCCAGCAAGCCCGACCTTCCCAGCAAGCCCGACTTTCCCAACAAGCCTTATCTTTCTCCTACCCATGGCCGGAACGATCTCTGCCGCCCATGGGGTTACTCGAGTAACAGCGAACCTCAACCTCCGGTTTATGACCAGACCTTGATTGAGCACCTGGAATATATTGTTCCTACGTTCGCTCCCATCTACATCGAAAACTCTGCGATATGTGCAGGGTGCGCTGGATCTGTGAACACCATGGATACGGTTACAGCTAGACTTCTAGTGATCCCGGCGGACATTCCGAGACCGAAAGTAGAGCTGCACATTCAATATGGATCAGAGGCAGTTTTGGAGAATGTGTCAATTTGCATGAGGAAGCAGCCGCTCGGAGAGGGAGAGAAATTGGGTAGCATCGAGGATTATCGCTGGGTGCTCGGGATCAACGTACGTCTATCTTGTGGTAGCTTCTGTTTTTAACGTCAACTTATGTTCTCGTGCAGACTATGAAAAAACTAGGCGGCCCAGGGACTGGCGTGCTTTCGAGCATCAACGTCATTGTGTCACTACCTACCGCCCAGGTCCACGACTTGAGCACAAACTTGAGGATGTTTACTCAGACGATTGGCTATCCCGCTGGTGTGAGCCCTTACAAGTTGTCATTCGAAACGTTGCGTATTTTTGGGGACTATGGTGGCACAGAGATTGGGGTAAGCGTTCGAAAGAGGTTTTGGGTGCCTTTGCTAATGCAAGATACTCGCACGCAGGAGCTCTCGTCTCGGGTGGTTGAAGTTGTTTCTCATATGGGCAATATCGCAATGGCAGGGCTTCGAGTGAGCGAGTCAATCAGAGCCTTTAGCCAAGATGGGTAAGCAAATCCCGCATGTCTCTATAGGCCATAAAATTGACTCAACGTCTATAGTAATGTGGAGTGTAACGCTACTCTGGTTCATGGCCACAATGGGCCTCCGGTCCAAGTCGATAATCAGTCGAAACTTGGGTGGGTCTTTCCTCTCACTTAAAATTGACCCGCTCCGAACTAATGAAACGTTCGATTAGTGCCGTCACCACTATTGCCAGTATTGAGTATCCGTCTCAGATGGTCCAACCCCCGGTTTTCGATGTCGCCTCACACTCGCAGTTCGGTAGCCCCTGGGCCTGGATCAGTGACCCTGTTGGAACCGCCTCCCTCCACGCTGGCCGGCTGCCTGCTGTCATCCCGACCATTCGTGCCAATGTTACATCGACCTATGCGGTCACCCAAGTCATTGTCCCATCGACGTACCACGGCTCGTTGGACTTAAGCTCGCAGTTCGCATCGGTTGTCAAAGTCGATCACGCGAAGAATCTACCAGGGCGGAGCATAACCTGGTATAATGGAGCTGGTAGAGTCCAGCGAGGAGCGGTTCAGTGGAACGGGAGACATGCCGGGGAAAAGGATAGAGGAAACGTGCACGTTGCGACTCAGTATGCCGCTGCGAGAATACTGCTTTTGGGGCTTGATGACCATGGGGTTGAGCACTGGCCGAGCGAGTGAGATGAGGCTGTTTTTCGAGTGTGGGGCTTTTATGTAAGATAGCTTTGTCTGGGATTTGATGCTTGGATGATTTGTATTATAGTAGTTTTGTTTGATGACATGATGCAGTCTGTTCCACGTAACGGAGCATACGTTGCCCAGTCAATATGGATTGTGTTTCCTCTACGTTATTCATTTGGGCCACACATCTATAACTCGGAGCAAAAACTGAAGTCCGAGGCCATTTTTTGAATGATGCGGTAGAAAATAAACAACTTGTCCTTTCAGATGGCGGTGTTTGCGATACGAAATTCGCACATCTAGAAGTCGAATCTCGGCGTGCGAAACTCGGAATTTTACTAGGAAAGGCCAAGCGCTGGTCTCAGGGCTCGAGCTCGTCTCTGACACTCGTACCGACCGTCTCTTGCGCCTCAAGGCTATATTGGGCTAGGGATACTATTTGTAATTATTTTACCATTCTATTACTGCCATGAGCAACATCTTTGACCAGTACGACGGCCTTCGCTTGCTCGACGTGCCTCTTGGTCGCCCGCTCTCGCATGGCAGATGCATATGCGGCAATATATTGAGCCCAGCTGGGGAGTCAGAACTAGGTCTGTCACTGGGTACGAGCCGCATTCTTGGTAACTGGACTGTGCTGTAGCGATACATCTGGGCCTTGATGCTTGCGTGATTGTGGGTGTTGACTCTAGGAAGACACTACAATTTATTATGAACACCTAGCTAGAGTTTGATATACTTTTTTTGGAATTTCTCTTACCTCTGAATGCACTCGGGAATCAGCAGGCGAAGACCTCCCGGTAGTGGGGATCCGGGCTATCACTGTTAATGCGACCACGTACTATCCCGGGTTACGAAAGGCGTGTTTAAAGCGCATACATTCAGGTATATGCAATTTCTAACATCTTTGACGTCTTATCATGCGCTCGGATATCTTATCTGGCAAATTCCAGGTGGTGACCTCACCTATCGAGGCGTTTGCTAATACAACGCGCTTCCTTCCTGCCAATAACTTGATGCGTAAATCTATCAATCAAGTGCTTCACCCTAACAATCGTTCGGGGGTAGCATCGCCCTAACCTGGCTTACTCTGCCCACCGGATGGCTCGAGGATCATCGTCTATTTTAGATGTCTTGGAGTAATTACTTTATTTCACGAACCAGCTTCCCGGATTTCACTCTTATTTTTGTTGACTTTTATCCTCTTGGCCAAGCGAATCTTCACTTGATCCGCCAGCATGTTTATCCAGCCGCTCAATGGCAAGTAGGCTCGACTAAAACCGGCCATAGGGTTGACTCGCGAGACCAGAGTTTCTTGCACAAATTTCATGGATACTTCTTCTAAGGTTCAGATATACTCGCAAACATATATCACTTTGCTTTACTGTAATTAATTAGAGTTTCTCAAGAATGGCCAATGCATAGCAGCTGAGTGGATACGTATCGGCTACGTCGACTGTTCGCCGTTCTCGGCCCTAAGGATTTGAGCCTGTTGAATCCTGGGAGAGACCATGAGTTTTCCCCCGAATTTGTATGAGCAGTGTGTTTCTCCCAAATATCGAGGGGGGGGGGGTTATCGAAATCTGGCGGAGCTGGCAAATCCATGCGGTACGCAATCAGAATAGGTAGTCGCGCCGAGCACGTGACACAACCTGAACCTGAGGAGCACATGTTACACCCCACATACCGGATTGCCCGGCCATGCAAGTCTTTATGTCCAATACCCCGCAACTGCCGGCCACCACACTCCCTTCCTCCCATCCGACTTGCGTCTTGAAAAAATCTTGATCTGGAGCCATCATGATTCTGGATACTGAGCGCAATCCAAAGTCTCCGACTGTGTCTAACCCAGGTTCACTTCAGACTTCGACTCAGCCGGGAAACTCTATTTTCTCCCATAGTTCGCAGTATCCTATATCCTACTCGACCTTCTCGCAGGGACCTTCTGGACGAGCCAACACAGGAGCGTATACGAATTCTATCTCTGACATCACTGGACTCTTGAGTCAGGACCATCCTAACGCCATACCTGACGACGACTTACCTCCTGCGTACCACGAAATCACTACTAGCTCAAGTTCCCGTAAAAGCAATAGGCTCTGGGCTCGCTTCGCGGGTATATTTCTTATTGTACTCTTGACGGGTTCGACATGGTATGCCTACGAGTTCGTAAGTTATATTGACGAGACATAGCATCTCATTTTCTAATATCGGTTATAGGCAGGGGCTGGCAAATCTGGCCGAAACACTCCGTCTCCCTTGCCTCCCAGCCCTTCACCGTCAAACGTCCCACCACCCGTTCCACCTCTACCGCCGTCTTCATTCCCAACATCTTCGCCCTCGGCCCCGACTCCGTTACCCAAACCTCCTCCAGCCGAACCAAATCCCAATAAACCCTATCTTTCTCCCACCAGCGGCCGAGGCGACCTCTGCCGTCCATGGGGTTACACCACCAATACCAGATCGCAACCTTCGATATACGAGCACACCTCGACCGAGCACCTAGAATACATCGTTCCCACGAGCGCACCTATCCACATCGAAAACTCTGCGACATGTACATCGGATGGAAAAGGCACAAAATGTACCGGATCTATGAATGCTATAGACTCGGTCACGGCGAGCTTGCTCGTTATTCCTGCGGACATTCCGAGACCGAAGGTGGAGCTGCACATCCAATACGCGTCAGAGGAGCTTCTGGAGAATGTGTCAATCTGTATGACCAAGCAGTATCTTGGAGACGAAGATAAAACGAATGGTGGGGAAGACTATCGCTGGGTGCTTGGTATCAACGTACGTCTTTCCACCTGAGCTTAGTTTCTCTTGACTCATATTCTCGCACAGGCCAATCCGGGCGTAGGGATGCTTTCGAGCATCAACGTCATTGTGACACTGCCTACCAGCCAGCGGCATGATTTTAGCACGGACCTAAAATCATTTAAACAGACAATTGGGTATCCCGCTGGTGCTAGTCCTTACAAGTTGATGTTTGGAGCGTTACATATTTCTGGAGACTTCGGGGATGTGGGCGTTTGGGTAGGCGCGCGGGATCTTTTTTAGTGTTGCTACTAATATGCTATTCTCATGTGCAGGAGCTCTCGTCAGGGGTGGTGGAGGTTACTTCTGGATCGGGCAATATTGAAATGGAAGGACTTCGAGTGAGTGGGTTGATAAAGACCTTCAGTGAATATGGGTAAGCAGGTCAGCATATCACTGGGAGTTATGAGATTGACATGAAGTCTTGAGCAATGTGGAGTGTAACGCTACACTTGTCCATGGTTACAACGGGCCTCCGGTCCAAGTCGATAACCGATCCATCGCTGGGTGAGCCTTTCCTCTCACTTTAACACCCCTTGTTCCAATCTGATGCAACGCCAAACCAGCGTCGTCGCAACAATAGTCAGTATCGAGTATCCCTCCCAAATATCTCATCCGCCAGTCTTCAATGTCAACTCGCACTCGCAATTCGGTCGCGCCTGGACCATGACTAGAGACCCTATCGGCACCGCCTCCCTCCGTACTGGCCGACTGCCTTCTGTCCTCCCAACTATCCGCACGAACGTTACGTCAACCTACGGAGTTGCTCAAGTCGTTGTTCCATCAACGTACTACGGCTCGTTGGACCTAAGCTCCCTGCTCGCATCGGTTGTTAAAGTTGATCATGCGAAGGATCTACCGGGACGGAGCATAAAGTGGTACACTGGAGCTGATGGGGCTCACCGAGGAGTTGTTCAGTGGGACGGGAGACATCAGGGAGAGAAGGGCGGGGGAAGTGTGCATGTTGCGACACAGTATGCTGTTGCGAGATTACTGTTCTTAGGACTAAATGATGACGGGACCGAGCGTTGGCCGAGTGAGTGAAATGAGGGCATTTTCGAGTGTAAATATTTGTATAGGATAGTGTCGTGTCGGGTTTGGTGGTCGGATAATTTGTATTTTAGTGATTTTTGCTTGATGATATAACCCAAGTTGCCTCGCATCACAGAGCGTGTATTGGCTAGCTGGTGTTAAATGTACTTCCTCCACCTGTCTACTTGAGCCATGCGTCCATGACTAAAGGAAAAGTTGTAGCATGAGGCCGCTGTGGGAGAAGATAGATATCTTGCTGCACAACCTCTTTTCCTGGATACATGCTCTGTAAATTGTAGCGGACCAGGTGGGTCATCCTAAGTTCATTAGAGCTGGTATTTGGAGTTCCTTAGTGAAGGTTCTACTGACGTTTGCTCGCTCAATAGAAATAACTTCATATAATAGGATTGGGATCCTACCAACACCCAAGTCCGTTCACTTTACCGTTATGGGACAGGCCGGATTTGTCAGGTACTACTTGCCTCGTTAGTTGCATTCCTTTGACGTGAATCTGCGCTCACCAAAGAAGGTTAGGGCCTTTCTTTAAATCTGTCAGCTTGTATCATATTGCCATTCTCGCGCTCGCAGTCCGACAGCGGATGTGTGTTTATGTTTTGTGTAGGAATACATGTGGTACGTGAGATCAAATGTTTCAACGAATGGTTTTCGACTGGTGGACTTTACGAGGTTTAATCTGTACGCGTTAGGAAGGTGATATCATGTGCAAGAAACCTCGATTTGTATGAGACTGGCTCAAGCGCGGAGCACAGGATGATACGAGCTTGTAAAAATGGGATACATGCAGCTGCATTTAGTCGCTCGGGAAGAAACCTTACCGTTGCACAACAGATTTTAGAATCCTAAAACTAGAATTAGAAGTCATGAAATGAAGTCGTTGAGGTCCAGACATTGAAACAAACATTGTTCTGCACGGTGTGCGTGTGTCTGTAATTGGACGGCAAGTGCGAGGCTCGGCGTCAGAAAATCTCACTCGAGCTCAAGAACTTCACGACTGGCACCAGTTAACTGCGGTCATAGCGAGTATTCAGGAACTGCTTTGAGCACTCGGGATTTTGCTCATGCTTGACGATGTGTGTGGATCAAGTTACTTGTTCCAAGTTTTCTGGTTTCTGGTTTAGCTAGTTGTGGAACCGGGAAATTTACCGTTAGCAAGAACCGGCAAGTTCGAGAATTGGATAATAATCTGGTCGTCTTCGGTGGTCAGTTTGTATGCAAGGTGGAAACAACACGCGCAAACTGAGTGAGAGCCCTTAAACACGTGATCAACTGGGAGCACATGCTACACCCCACGATAGTTGACCAATGGGGCAACTCGGCCATGTCTATTTCTACGGTCAACAATCCGCAGCCGCTGGCTTGTATACGCCAACCACATCCTACTTCTCCTTTCTCACTCGTCTGGTGAGGGGACTTTCCATTTGAGTTGACTGGCAAGCTTCGCATCATGATTCTTGATATCGAGTCAAGCCCAAAATCTCCAACCTTGTCTGATCCTGGTTCACCTCAATCTTCGAGTCGGCCAGGAAACTCTATTTTCTCCCATCGTTCGCAGTATCCTGTATCCTATTCGACCTTCTCCGAGACAAATTTCGGACGGGTCGACACAAGAGCGTACGCGGGCCCTGTTTCCGACATCACTGGACTTCTGAGTCAGGACCACCCTATCATCGTATCTGACGATTTGCCTCCTGCATATCATGAAATCCCAGATGATTCAAAGTCTCGCAAAAGCAATCGGTTCTGGACTCGTTGTGCTGGTGTCTTTATTACTGTAATCTTGATTTACTCGACTGGGTATGGCTATGAATTCGTAAGTTCTCTTTGCGAGGGTTTACATCCCACTTCCTGACGTCTATTGCAGGCCAAGGCTAGAAGATCTGGCCGAAACACCCCGCCTCCCTTTCCTCCCAGTCCTTCATCGTCCAGTGTTCCACAACTCCCTGCACCTCTACCGTCACCTTCTATTCCAATCTCTTCCCCCCCAGCCCCGGCTCCGTTACCCGGACCTCCTCCAGCCGAACCGAATCCCAACAAGCATTATCTTTCTCCCACCAGCGGCCGAGGCGATCTCTGTCGTCCATGGAGTTATACGACCAACACGGAATCACAACCTTCGATATACGAGCACACCTCTATCGAGCATCTAGAATACATTGTCCCTACGAGCGCTCCTATCCACATCGAAAACTCTGCGATATGTATGTCAGATGGGAGGGGCACAAAATGTGCTGGATCTGTGGACACCATGGATACAGTTGCGAACAAACTGCTTGTGATTCCTGCGGACATTCCAAGACCGAAGGTGGAGCTGCACATCCAATATAAGTCGGAGGCGGTTGTGAAAAACGTGTCGATCTGTATGACGAAGCAGCTACTTGGAGAGGGACAGAGATCAAGAAATGCGGAAGACTATCGCTGGGTGCTTGGAATCAACGTATGTCTTTCCCACGCGAAATTGGTTGACTGTCAACTTACGTTCTCTTATAGACTCTGGGCGATTCAGATGATATGAGCGTTGGCGTAATTTCAAGCATCAATATCATTGTGTCACTACCTACCAGCCAGCGGCACGATTTTAGCACGGACCTGATGTCCTTTAGCCAAACGATTGGATACCCCGTCGGTGTGAGTCCTTACAAGCTGACGCTTGGAACTCTACGTATCGCTGGGGATCAGGGTACTGCAGAGGTTGGGGTAAGCGCGAGAGGGTGGTTTTAGGTGTTGATATTGATGTGTTGCACTCCTATGCAGGAAATCTCGTCTAGGGTGGTGGAGGTTACTTCTGAAATGGGCACTATCGGAATAGAAGGAGCTCGAGTGAGTGAGTCAATCAAAATGTTTAGTGAATATGGGTGAGCATATCCGGCATATTGCTATACATCAGGAAAATAAATTGACCTAAAGCCCCTAGACATGTGGTGTGTAACGCCACTCTTGTTCATGGCGACAACGGGCCGCCAATTCGAGTCGATACTCAATCGACTCTCGGGTGAGTCTTTCCTCTCACCCGGCATTGCTCCGTTCTGAACTAATGAAACGTCAAATCAGCGCCGTCGGCACCATAGTCAGAATTGAGTATCCATCCCAGATGACCCGCCCCCCAGTCTTCGATGTCGGCTCGCATTCGGAGATCGGCCGCCCCTGGGCCTGGATCATCGACCCCGCCGGGACCGCCTCGCTTCGTGCCGGCCGACAGCCTTCTGTCCTTCCAACCATCCACGCCAATGTTACATCGACCTATGCGATCTCCCAAGTCCTCGTTCCCCCGACGTTCCACGGCTCGTTGAACATAAGCTCCCAGTTCGCATCGATTGATAAAATCGATCACGCGAAAGGTCTACCAGGGCGGAGCATAACGTGGGACGGTGAACTCAATAGAGCGCAACAAGGAATTGTTCAGTGGGACGGGAGGCATGAGAGGGAGAAGGACAGGGGAAGTGTGCACGTTGCGACTGAGTATGCCGTGGGGAGAATCCTGTTCTTGGGGCTGGATGATGATGGGCTTGAGCACTGGCCGAAGGAGTGAAATGGGAATAATATTTAAATGTGAAACGTTGGTGTAGGATAGCTTCGTGTCGGGTTTGGCGGTTGCATGAGTTGTATTTGATAGTTTCCTTTTGATGATGTAACAGATTCTCTATCACGTAATCAAGCGCGGTCTGTTTGGCTTGTGCGATCTTGGGTCCATTCACCACTACTTCTGCCACGCACCGCACATCCTCTCGACAACAACGTGTGACTACTCAGAATCTTTTATATCCGCCAAGTCATTGTACTGCCCACGTTTCTGTTATTCTCTAGCACTAAACGTAGCCGCTACGTTCGCCCCTCTACAACATCACCGCCCATCGTTTCGTCGTAAAAATAGCCTCACGGGACGGTTAGACCTCCAGCGTCCGAAATCTACCGCTGCCTCACCTTTCCAACCAGCCTCCTACTCAACCACGTATTGTCGTTTACAGCATTATAGTAACTTGGAATACCTCCCTTTACATTTAGAATGACTCGTTCTCGGGCATTTCCTGTGCTATGCCCATCGCTTGTCTGCATATTTCTGCGCGAATAATCGATCCGGTGTTCCGCTGGCGCATGATCGATATCCTGATGGAGAGCAAGCGTGACGGTTATCTCGGTTATCTCTGGACGCGGCACCGGATAGCAGCTTGAACCAGGCCGCAGTTTACCAGTTCCCTCGGGCGTGTGAAGGTGTGGAAGGGGCCATATGCATTTCAGATTTGCCTATTCTTTTTTTTTTGTGGAACAACCTAACGGTCAATAGATAATTACTTGTATTGTGAACCGGGATGACAGCCACTTTGTGATATCCTGGTGGGAATGCTCGAAAAGGGTACAACGAAGTTCTCGGCCGGATGTGTTACCCCGAGTAGGGGCTGTTCTGAGCTAGCCTCGCTCCCACATGAGCGGCAGTTTCGAGGTGATGTGCGGACATCGCATTCCAGCTTATCTTCCTGCTTTAAAAGAGATCGTTGGGTCTAGAAATTTACTATACCTCTGCTCACCCTCAATCCCTAACGGCTGTGCAAATAACACCTAGTCAACATGGTATGTTGTAGTGGGAATAAGTTCAGGGAGATTCGCCCATTGACTGATGGGTCCTCAGCGAGCACCGTTGGCAGCGACTCAAGATGTGGTATGTCGTACTCCGTTGCGCTCTCACGTTAAATTGATTTGAGCTAAACTTTCTGAATTTAGATCTATGTATGTCGTTACGATAACCTTTCTTTGTAAATTAGAACTTACCGCCTCGTGCTTTACCATCTTTACAGCAAGTAGGTTAAACAGCCACCCTCGTAAAATGAACCTACACTGATCGAAATTAAACGTCTCCCCGTAGTACGTAAGTACGCTCGTGCTCATGTTAAGAGGACTTGCTTATACCCATGACATTCCCATATGCTTCTAGGAGGTGAGTTATTCATCGAGGAATATGGCAACGCTTCTACTGAAGAAGCGACGGCCCGGTTCAATTTTCAATTTTCAATAGTATGTAAGTAGCGACTTTGCGTGACCCCACCGATCTGCTTGTTATAACTGACACGTCTGTTTCTCTAGGATGTAAGTTGATCATTATTTCTCCTTATTTATATTTAGTTGACAAATTTGTGTAATACCATCTCTGATAGGCGGTATGTGCTAAGAGATGGTTGTGGGTAAATCACTATTGACGCTAGAGCATTTATGGTATCTTAGACGGTGAGCAGAGCCATTCTTTCTGACATGCATCGTGTGCTCAACTAACTACTGGGTTTCAACGCCTCATTTCGATAGGCGGTACGTCCTTTCATGCAAATCAACAACATTAAACACTGAGCAGACAGTTGGACTGCCGCTTCTAGGGAGTGAGTATACTATTCATCCATTGTGGCCATTTAATATTTAGCTGACTTCGTTTCCGCCGCAGCTGGTACGCAACTCTACTTTAGTATTGGCACAATCATTTGACGTCGAGTTAATTTTGTGGTCCCCAGTATGTGAGTACCCTTGTGCGACTGCCTAGGGCTGCTCTCCTAACCTTGCCTTCTAGTTTGTGAGTCTAGTAAAACCTATAGGTAGCCGAGCTCATACCCTAATACATTGGCTGTGGTTCTTCAGGAGGTACGAGTAGCCCATGCGATCAGTCTTAGGTCAAACTAATATGGCTACTTATGAACGCAGATCGTACGTATGAGCTAATCTAGTTCAGATAACGATCCCGCATTTCTAAATCACTTCAATCCATTTACACTTACAAAGGATGTAAGTGATTTTACTAAACATTCAACCAGCTTACATGCCCATAACGGATTTGTGGTTCTTTTAATAGCATGTGAGTATGGTTCCCAGCTTAAAGTTGCAGTTAAGTGACTGACGAGCTGCATCGTTCCAATAGAACGTTTGTGATTCTAGTCACTCACTTGAATCTCCTCAATCTGACATCGATATCTGGTTGCGACGCTTGGTCTCTGCAGCTAGTGAGTTTTTCGTCTCTCGTATCCGAATGTAATAATTAATTCTCTTCAGTACGTATGTCCAGCTCTGTTTGATGTCGAACCTAGATTGACTAGCTGTGCATCTCTCC
>MU132256.1:79197-100345 GCA_015039395.1 Ceratobasidium sp. AG-I
CTGGCTCTTTGGTACAAATAGAAGGTTCGCCCATATGTGTTTCGTGTGACATATGTCTGATGAGTGAACCCGCGTATTTCTTGATACCCAGCTAGTGAGTACTCTCGTTTACACTTGCATGCGCCGCTCTAATTGATCATACAATTTGTATCTATAGAACGTAAGAGTTTCTTTCAATTCACGCTATGAAAAGTGTTTCTGACATTTAGGCCCCCGTCGCTTCGCAGCCAGTGAGTTCTAGCCGGTTGCTCCATAATACCGTTTGCTCATGTTGCTGTCTATAGGGAGTGAGTCTTTTTCGTTCGATTTAACCCGGGTTTTGAAATGATGCAAGACTAATTGGCCTATTGCTGTTAGGATGTACGTTTTTCCTGGCTATATGCGCCAATCATACTGAATGAATCATCCCGAACTGTAGATTGTACGTGATTTCAGTTTTCATAGGATATCTTTATGAACGAATTTGCTTGAAATCGTATACAGATCGTAAGTCCTGTTCGTCGAATCTTTTCTGCTTGCTCACAGGTCGTAACAGATAGTACGTCTCCCTCTTGCTCGCGCCAACTGAGATTCAAGAATGGTATTTACGACCTAAACCCTGGTTTATAGGATGTACGTGCGGCTCTTTGCTAAGCGTATGCCAATTTCTGACGCTACCGAAATCGGTTTTATCAATGTAGGAGGTATGTGTAAAATTTTGGATGAGCCTGAGGTCTACTTACCCTCCGCATCGCGTGGATCACAGAGGGTGTGTATCGTTATTGTAATCCGCCATGTCCTTTGCTGAATTATGTATTTTTAGGTTCAACCGGTTCGCACAAACCTATTCTCCATTCACAGTATGGTAATAATATCTTCACCATTGTAGTGTGCGACACCGGAACCCCTGCCAAGCATGGAACAGCAATCACAAGAAGTATGCATTTCCTGTGCTCATTGGTAATTCATTAGTGGCTAATCATCACCTGCGCACCGCTAGCCAACACTCCTCCGAGCCTCTTGTCCAGCTCGCCCGCGAATCACTTCCATGTTTGGCGGCCCGCAGTTAGCATCAATCCCGGTGCGTCAATATACGACCCTGACCGTGTACAGGATACAGGCTGACCCAGAATGGGGATTAGAATCCCGTTTCGTCTAGCACTGTTCCAACAGGTCTTTGGGGAAGGCTCAACACCCCAGTCAAGATGACCTTGGCTGATCTCTGCTCGCTTGCGCTCTCACATGATTCGTCCACAACCACACACGTCGTCTCTGTAGATTGCTATAAAGAGCGACAAGGCGTACGACATGAGTTCTTGATCGTTCAGATTCAGTCGGCCAACTTGGAATCCCGGTGGCTGCGTCTCGAACGGGCAGCGCAAGCTGAGCTTCGCAAGATAGGGTTTCGACAAAGGCTTCAGAGTTCATCTTCTGCCTACCTTCCCGAAGACACAGCTATCATCTCGTCTACACCAAACCTGATTCCCGAAGACGCAAAGCAGATGGAGCATGTTGAGTTCTTGAATGGACATCAGCCTACGCTATTCATATTCGCTAGCCTGCTAGCTTTATTTATGCGAGAGTCGGTGTTTTACACTCTCCCAAGCGTGCGTCACAGTATTATATCAGGAACCTATATGCAAGAATTCTAACTCACTCAGATAGGAGAATTGCTGGTTCTTTTGCTCTGTGGTTATCGAAAACCTATCCAAAAATTTCGGGGGTAATGTGAAGCCCAGGAATAGGTCACTTGGCAGGGAATCGAGACAGCGTATCGAGCGGCAGTTCAGGGAGATGATTTGTGACATAGAGAACGGCACTTTGCGTACGTGAGCAATTTGGGATGTTTGCGAGCTTCGAAGCACTATTTAAATGGCCCCCACCAACTGCATTTTGACTTTATTATTCTATTGTACACTATTAATGACTGTACTGTATAATGGGTAGTTCTTGTATTAGGAGTAGCTCAATCAAATTTTGTAACATTGAAAACGTGGTTTGGAACTCCAACAAAAGCAATATGATGTAAGCAAAGGCCTTTGCTTGAGGTTTCAGCTATGGGTCCCGTCCTCCGACGTCGGCAAGATGCGATGGAGTTACATAGTAAAGGTACAAAATGCATGGCCCGGGGCGCTCTCCTTGCAGCCGAATATCAGCCCTGCCCTAGGGGGAATTTGGCTATCACTGAATATGTCTGATCCTACAGGAGGCTAGTTTACCTGACTACTAAATGCAAAGAAACTCAAGTGAATGATGAGGCCTGAAACTTGGGAAATCCTGTATTTGATTTCCTGACCCCGAATTGTGTACTACTAACTTGTCTGAATTAACCTAAGGATAATTGAAGGCTAATCTTCTTTGCACTACGATATCCGGCATATCGTCACAGTATACGTCCGGTAATCACCTGGGATGGCGTAAGCTCCTCACCGTTCAATTGGTAAGTGGAACCAATTCTAGATCATCTCTTACTAGAATTGTCTATGTTGCAAGTAATGGGTTTAATCATGTGAAGTCCTGAAAGCGCATCCAACGCACCATTCCCAGCGCATACATGCCCCCAGAAACGCTATGTGATAGGTCTGCTGCCAATATTTCTGGCGCCTACAGTCTTACATAGGTTAGCGGTTCAGTAGGATCTATCTTACCTACCGCCCACCGTAGGGTGAGTGCCGATTGGTCCCCTGTGCCTGTAAAGTTGGTCGTATAACCCCGGAGGAAAGTGCTGCCAAAGTGTTTGACCTTACAGGAGCAATGTCATTTTCGGCAACAAACCCATTTTTCTGTTCAACGCATTCGTGACCGTTTTTCATTTTGCTGAAATAAAAATAAACAAGCTTACTCCCCTGAGTTCGCCATGTATCTAAGAGGGGGAACGTATGAAATGCAACCGAAGCGGGCAGGAAAGAACTAGACGTACGATGCTTTCTGTGAAGATAAACTACTCCACTCGAAATTTGGGTACATTAGATACAAGGGAATATTTATGTCTAATAGCGTCAGTAATATGCCCGACTCAATGTTAGGTAGCTGTCTGTACTGGGATTTGAAGTGAGATATTACAAAATGATGCCATGATTCATCAAAGGTCAGACAAAGCATGTCAGCCCACGAAACTCGGCAAATCTCAATGGCCTTGACCACGTTCAGATGCCTACACTTTGAACATGCGTTTATAAATACAAATATAGATATGTGAATCATGCCACATCGTGAGTATACTATGGCCTTCTTTTGTCAAATCAACATGGATGCAGGGGTGTTAACGGAGGTTAGGCAGAGCCATATCAGTTAGTGGGGTTTACGGCGTGTTATTGCCCTACCAATAAGACCCAAGGTTATTTCTCGTATATTGATCAGATTCTCTTACTAGTACTGTCCGTGATTTCAACAGCAGTGACTGGTGAAAACCTTCCGAGCGAGCTAGCGGCTGGAGGTGTCCGTGTATGCATCGCATACGTATAATTTAGTTAAATAAGGCCATTTAGCTCTGCTACAGGAGCGTACGTTATAGCAGAAAAAGCTTTGCGACTTTCTAACATTTTGCAGGTTGCCGTAGGTTAGACAGGCGTCAAGCACAGCACAGACGCTGGGCGCTTATTGTGATACAACAAATGTGACACAAATAGCATCTAATATCTTGACGTCAACCATAAACTAAATCTGGCAGATCTGGCCGAAATATGCCCTCTCCCTTGCATCTAGTCCACCACCGTCAAGCGTTCCACCTCCAAGTTCAGATCCTCTCAGAGCCTACCTCCACTTGAAAATCTTCACCTTCCCCTTCAATTCCAGCGGCTCCCTCCTCAGCTCTGACTCCTTTACCTAGGTCTTAGGAAATCGTACCTGTCTCCCTCCCGTAGCCGGTATGTCCTCTGTTATCCACGGGGTACTCGACCGACAACGAATCGGAACCTTCGATCTGTGAGCAAACCTAAACTGGGCATCTAGAAAACATCAACCTTGCGCCCGCTCTGATCCACGTCGGAACCTCTACCGTCTGTATATCGAATAGGAGGAGCAAAGGTGTGTTGGATCCGCGAACACTATGGATTTGGTTACAGTGAGGCTGCTTATTATTCCTACGGATATTCGACAGAGCTGCACACCCACTACGGGACGATAGTGCTTTTGGAGGGCGTGTCAATTGGTATGACGAAGCAGCCACTTGGAGAGTGGGTGGAAACGAGCAGCGGCGAGTGTTATTGCTGGGCGATTAGAGTTAACGTATGTCTATCCTCACGTGGAATTTGCTTTCCATTAACTCGCGTTCTCGTCTAGACTGAGGTAGCCTGAGGACTGGCATGCTTTCGGGTATCGACTCCGGGTTCATGCTACCTACGTGCCGAGCGCGCGACTTCGGCACAGACATGAGATCTTCTAGCCAAACGATTGGAGTGCAAGTCCTTGCAAGTTGATATTTGGAACGTTACGTGTCACTTTGGACTATGAAGCTACACAGGCCTGGGTAAGCACAGGAACGCAGTTAAGGACAGCTTTATTAATTCATTTGCTGTTAGGTATGAGATCTTGTCTCGTGCAGTTGGGGTCATTTCAGAAATCGATGATATCATAACAGAAGGCCCTTGGGTGAAGCCCATCAAAATATTCGGGCAAATTGGGCGAGCAAGCCTTACATACTTGTGTATACTGGCGCAGCTAACATATAACTCCAGCAATGTGGGCTGCAACGCTATTCCTGCCTATAACCATAACGGGCCCCCAAATCGAGTTGATACTCAATCATTCCTTGGGTTAGTCACATTTCTCACTCGATAATGTTCTCCCCTGCGCCATCGCAGCTATCTATCAGCGCCGCCGAGACGCTAATCTTCGCTGGGTATCCTTCGCACATGGACTAGTCCCCCGTTGTCGATCCCACCTCGTACTCACAATATGGCTAACCCACGGTGTGGATCAAAAACCTTACCGGGACTGCCCCCTTCCGCGCCGGGAAGCCCCTTCTGACACACCCTCCCCCATTATCCACGCCAACATTAGGGCAGAGCAGGCGAGGGCCCAAGTCCCCGTTCCCCCAACGTTCCGCGGCTCGTTAAACTTGGGCTATTGGTTTGCGGCGATCTTTAAAGTTAATAACGCAAAGGGCCTCCAGAGCATTAATTTGGAGCAACAGCATCAATAGAGCTCGTTGGGGAGTTATTCAATAGTACGGGAAACGTCAGAGGGAGAGAGAGATAGGGGGGCTTGCGCGTAGCGACGCAATATGCCGCAGCGAGGGTCACGTTTGTGGAGCTCGACGAGAATGAGGTTGAGCATTGGCCCGATCAAGGTAATGTGGTTTTTTCTGGGGTGCGAGGAGGCTTTTGTGTAGGCCTGGTTTCGTCTTGGCTTTGGTGTCAGATACTTTTGTATTATAGCAGTTTGGGGTTGATGACATAACACAATCTTTATCACGTAAGGGAGCGCAGCTTATTTGGCCACTGTTGACTTGCCTCTGGTCCCATCACTGACTTCCACCATGCATCACACGACCACTCAACATTAAACTCACGATATCCAGGACCCAATCAGCATCAGCTATGACGCCGCAATACCCTTTGTTCTACAATATTACTATTTGGCTCTAAGTGTCTTCTCTAGCTTTTACACTTTCATTGCGCCACCACCACCAATTGCTTGATTATGGAAATACTCTTGCGGAACACTTGAGCGGTTAGTGCCTAGGCTCCACGTCCCCACATCCCCGAGAAAACCCCTGTTTGAACGTGTATCAACGTGTACGTCATTATTCTAGAATGATAACACCCTTTCAAATTACTCGTGGTATGATTCGCCACGGGTATCTCCTGTGCAAGGCCTGCCGTTTGTCTACTTACCTGTAAGGGAATATTCCGACCAGTGTTCCGTCGGCGTATGATTAGTATCTTAATCGAGCTGAAGCTTAAGAGGCAAGGCTATCCGTGGACAGGGCACTGGGTCACAGCTGAACTATAGTGCTGTTCCCTCTGGTTAGTGAAGGTACGAGGAGAGACTACAAACAACGTCTGTATACTGACTATTATTTCTCGCAAACTCGCCAATCCACTAATATAATAGATACTATGTTGACGCTATAAGAGGAAACGCAAGTCACCTGCGTCTATGTCCGTGAGAACATTAAAAGCAGGTGTAGCGTCCCTCTCATTCGGTCGTACTACACCCTTTTAGGGTCGTTCCAGCCTCGCCTCCCTTTCATCAGCGGCAATCTTCGGTGAAGGGTAAATATCACATTTTCGCCTCCCTGTCTGCTTTATAACCCCACTGTCGAGTCTCATACTTTGATGGTACCTCCTTTTTTCTCTCTCAACCTTGAACAGCTGTGCGAATAAAAACTAGGCAATATGGTATGTTGTAGCGGCGGCCTATTGGGAGAGCTGTACCGATTGAATGTTGGGTCGTCAGCGATCACCGGTTCCAGCAAACCAGGAGGTACGTCACCATTCGCTGAGATTTTTCGTCAAAATGACTAAAGCTATGTTTTACTGCATTTAGTTATATGTATGTCGTTAGGGTGATTGAGTTTCTGTAACATGGAACTCACTGCCACATCTCTTTGCCACATTCACAGCAAGTAGGTTGAATCGTCATTCATGTTGAATAGATCTTCGCTGATGGAGGCACGTGTTTCTTTGTAGTATGTGAGTACGCTCCTGTTAACATCGGGTGATCCTTCTTATACCCATATCACCCCCTCATGTTTCTAGGAGGTGAGTTGTTGTGAGATACGCCGGCACTTTTGTTGAGGAGGTGAATTCTTGGTTCGACCAACGGTTTCCCTAGTATGTAAGTGTCGATCTTGTCTATTCCCATGAACCTACTCACAGATGACGTCTACTTGCGCCCTGCAGGATGTAAGTTAATTATTGTTTCTTCTTTTTGATATTCAGCTGATAAGATTTGTGTGATGCCCTGGTAGGCGGTGCGTGCTCCACTCCAGTAACTTGCTACACGCGAAGTCGTTGTTGACACTGGTGCTATTGGTGAATTTTAGACGGTGAGAAGGGTTGGGTTTTCCACTACATATTCGCGCCCAACTGATCATGTTGGCCTGATGGCTTCTTTCGGCATTTCATTAGGCGGTAAGTTCATTTAGCCTAATCAAGAATATTGAATTCTAAGCAAATAGTTGCGTCTCATTCGCTTAGGGCGTGAGTACTGTATAATCCTCTCAAGATTCAGGTCGTTTCTAACCTTGTTTCGTTGTAGTTGGTACGCAACTTGTTTTATTATGGGCACCATGTTTTAACGTCAAGTTACTTGTGGGATTTTCAGTATGTGAGTACGCGTCATATGGTGAACTGAGGCTACTGAGTTAACACACCCGTTTAGTTCGTGAGTTTGGTAGCAGACATATGTACTTGAGCTCATACCCTAACGTGCTGGCCATAATGTTTAGGAGGTATAAGGACTTGTGCATTATTAGTTTAGAACAGAACTAACAACTCCTTTCACGAACGCAGATAGTAAGTGCCAATCGATTAGGCTTGCAATATCTCATTCACGAAGCCCTAATTCGCCCGGTGTATTCACGTTCACAAAGGAAGTGAGTTATTCCAATGTCCATCTAACCAGCTCACACGATCTTAACGGATTTTTAACTCTTGAAACAGCATGTGAGTCTGTTTCCAAACTCATAGTTGCAGTAGAATAACAAACAAACTGCATCGTTTCTCCGTAGAATGTTGGTAATTCCGATTATTTCGTCCGTGTTTCTCAATCTCACCCTGGTATCTGGACAATATCCCCGGTCTTCATAGCTCGTGAGTTTTTCGTCTCTTGTGTCTGAATACGCCAACTGAATCTTTTCTAGTATGTGGGTCCCACCTCTTTGACGCCGAACCTAGATTAACTAATTGTGTCTCTTTTTGCCCACAGTACGTAAGTATATTCGTTTCAGAATCAAAGGTCTTGCTGCGTGGGCTAATGTTATACTTTGTTGGCGCAACCAGAAGGTTCGCATAAGTGTATCTCGTGTAATATACGCTGATAAGTTAACCCGCTGTCTTCGTGATTCTCAGTTGGTGAGAGCCTTCGATCAACCTTAAATTTCATCGAACCAGCCTGATAAACATTCATTATCCACAGAACGTGAGCGTCCCGTTTGGTTTAGATTTTTTGTCTGCTGACTTTTAGGCGCCCATCGCTTCGTAGCCTGTGAGTCCAAATCATTTCTCAACGCCGTTTACTAACATTAGTATTTTGTAGGGAGTGAGTGATTTTATTGGGTTTGTCCCGGTTTCAAGCTCAAGTGAAACTGGCTGAACTGCTACTGTTAGGATGTACGTTTCTTTATGACTGTATGCGTCCTCATACTAAAGTAAACCACCTGGAATTGCAGGTTGTGCGTGGTTTCAGTCTTAGCTAGCTTTAGCGTTATTCTTATGAACGATATTGATTGGAATGGTATACAGATTGTAAGTTTGGTACATTCAGGGCTTACCTCCAACTCATTGTTTATAATAGATAGTGCGTTTCTTTTGAGCCAATTGATACGCAAGCATGACCAGCTCACCTGAAACAATGTTTCTCCAGGACGTACGTACTTCCACGACTGGGTGCTCGCTACTGGTTAACACAATCAAAATCGATCGCACGCAATGCAGGAGGTAAGTTACTATATTATAAACGAGCCCTCACAGTACTTACGTTCTCGATTGGGTAAAATATAGAGGGTACGTTGTTTTATTGTAATCACTCCCACTTTTGCTGAGTTGTGGGTTTTTTTTAGGTGCAGCCGGTTCGTACAGACATGTTATTTACGCGAAAAAAAGGTGTTTACATCCTCGCCAACGTAGTCACCGACGGAATCCCTATCAAGCACGCCATGGCGTCTTCATGAGGTATCTTTTATCTGATTTCATTGCTGGCTTCACAGTAGCTCACCAACTCCTGCGCGCTCTTAGTCCACCCGCGTTCGAGCCTCTCGACCAGCTCCACCGCGAATAAGTTCCATGTTTGGCGGCCCACAGCTGTCATCAATCCCGGTGCGTCAAAATACTGTCCGGCCCATATACTGGAAAGTTTTTGACGAAGAATCGAAATCAGAATTCTAAATCGTCCAGCACAATACCAAATAAGCTTTGGGAAGGGCTCAACACACCAGTCAAGATGACCCTGGCCGAGCTCTGCTCGCTTGCACTATCTTCTGATTTGTCTACAACCGCACACATCGTTTCTATAGCTTGCTACAAGGAGCGACAAGGCGTACGACATGAATTCCTAATCGTTCACATCCGGTCCTCAAACTCGGAATCTCGATGGATGCGCCTCGAGCGGGCAGCGCACGCTGAGCACCGTGAAACGGGATTCCGACAAAGTTTCCGAAGCTCGTCTTCTTCATACCCTCCTGACGACACTGCTATCATCTCATCCTCTCCAAATTTAACTTTTAGAGAGGCAAAGCTGATGGAGCACATGGAGTTCTCGGACGGTCATCAACCCACGCTACTAATGTTTGCGAGTCTATTAGCGCTATTCATGCGTGAATCGACCTTTTATACCCTCCCAAGCGTACGCTATATCACTTATTTAGTGGAATAACTGGCATATTTCTGACTTAATACAGGAGAACTGCTGGTTCTTTTGCTCTGTGGTTATCGAAAACCTGGCCAAGAATTTTGGGATCGATGTAAAGCTAAGAAATAGGTCACTTGGTAGAGACGCAAGACAGCGCATTGAACGGCTGTTCAGAGAGATCATATCGGGCGGAGAGGGTGGTGATTTGCATGTACGAACAACCTGGGAGGCGCGGCGTACTGGTTGGCTGCGTTGGCTGACCACGTGTTGATTTCTTTTTGTACTGAAGATGGATGTACTATATGCGGAGTAGCTCTTATTCTGGGAGTGATTTGATTAAATTGTATGGTATGAAAACGTGATTTGGAACTCCCAGGAGCATGTCACCGAGCAATTCATTCTCGAGGTTCTAACTCTGACCTAGTGCCCTTCTCAACTTCAGCACCTTGTGTGGAAAGGCACACCTGGCTTGCTGCAGCGATTTACAAGCACTCGTGTCAGTCGCACGGCCGGATCGCCTGTCCGGAATGGGAGGTGAGCATTGCGTTCTGTAATGAATATCGAATATACAGAATAGGGGCACACAGCCCTTGGTGCAGATGGGCGTTCGTTGAACAATGATAGGGGAAATCCTCATGGGATCCAATCAGTTACGAGCCACCGCGTGCCTATAACGCTACAAACCAGTGGCTAATGGCAGGCGTATTTTATCTCAATACGAGGTTAACACGAGTCTTTGACCAAGGGGGTTGCCCCTTTCTACCCACACGCCGTGCGGTTGAGGCGTGAAGTGTAACATGCGCTAACAGATGCATGGTAAGTGACTTTCAGTCATGGTTACTCGTTTCTTGCTATAAATACTGGACGTTCTTGGGCTACACGACACCCTCAACTAGTGATACGGACGTCCTGGGCTAATCCCAGTATCACAGAGCAGCCGCTTCAACCCTCTATCCCCGCGGTTAAGCACGATATGAGTACTCACGACAACATGAATGGCGATCAAAACGCCTCTCGTCGCCGCCGTTTTGTGGAAATCATAACTACTTTGGGCTCAATGGGGTATGTTTCAGCTCTGCGTTCTGTTAGGTTCTACTTGTCTAAATAGCCCACCTACTAGTCTCACTAAGGAGCTTGACTTGCCGCAGCTGGCCTGCATCGGGTCACAGAGTGTCGGGAAATCATCTTTGATCGAAGCTTTAGCAGGGGTCGGTTTCTTTTCGATAGATGTGCACGTATTACATGCTGAACGGCCGTTCGACTTCTAGATCACACTGCCTCGCCAGAGCGGGACTTGTACCAGGTACTAGATGACTTCCCGCTAGGGCTGCGAGCTGCGTCTGACATTCGAGCCTAATTAGATGTCCAATTGAATGCCGACTGAGATATACTCAAGAGCCTTGGGAGGCAAGGATATTATTACGGATTGAACCCACCGTTGGTAACTCAACGAGCGCACCCAGCACAACTGAGATTCCATTTGGTGAGCTCAAGTTGATAAACGGTGCAGACCTGATTTATAACACAGACATGTTGCACTAGGTGCCCCGATTCGTGATCGGGAGCTAGTTGGAGCCCGAATCGCTCAGGCACAGCGAGCCGTACTCAACCCAACTATTGACCCAAGCAAGTTCCTCAACGACGACTATCAGCCTAAAGGACCTTCCTTTACAAAGAGCTGCGTAATAGTGGCTCTGTCTGGGAGCGAGCTATCGGACCTGAACTTTGTTGACTTACCAGGTGTGTACCAGCCTGAGGTCCTATTAAACATTACCCTTATCGTAAAACAGGACTCATTTCAACCACTTCGGATAAGAGCACCGATGGTGATATTCAACTCGTAGAAGACCTTGCATCCGGTTACATATCCAAGTCAAGCGTGTTTATACTTTTAGTGGTATCCTGCCAAGGTCCTTATTCTAAGCTCGTACGGTATTTTGAGACTAACCCCAGTTTTCGTAGCTGATTTTCAGACTCAGGGAGCTGTAAGACTTGCACGAGAACACGATCCAGATGGCAAGCGCACTATCGGTTAGACATAGTTTCTCGTAGTGTACAACTTATAATACTGAATTTAACACTCAATTAGGTGTTCTCACAAAGCCAGATCGGATTGAGCAACTCGAAGAGGGTCCGTGGGTTTCAATGTTATTAGGCAGGGAAAACGCCTTGGCGAACGGATGGTTCTGTGTCAAGTTACCTAGCTCAAGCGACCTGCGAGCAAAAATCACGCCAAAGGACGCACGGGCTAAGGAACAAAAATTCTTCAAAGGTACAGCGCCTTGGTCCGGACTTGTAAGGGAGCATTGGGGTCGTCTTGGCACTACAAACCTTGGTAACCGACTTGGAGAGATATTGGCGTCTGAAATCCAGGCTCGGTTTGTCTGCTCCCGTTCATTCATTCATGAAACCCCTAACAAAACTTATTGGCATCAGTCTACCAGCTATCCGTTCCGAAGTTGATCGGCTGATTCGTGAGAATGATCTCAACATCATGGCCCTCCCCGCCCGTGGAGGGGGAAAACCTCAAGCCGCTGTTTGTAGACTCATCGATGGCTTTGTAGAAGATGTCAAAGTCAAGCTGATCCAAGGTGATGCGGCGGCCGGCCAAGAGGGGCTAATCCAAACAATGAATCAGCTGTACGATACACTACGTCTGGAGCTTCAACGGGCCGCTCTGGTATACAAGCCTTGTTTACCGAGCGGTGATTTGCCTCGCCCTGAATTTCTACCAGACGACGAAGACTGGTTGTCAGCGCCAACAAGTGAAAATGAACACTCGTTGGAACAGATAATCAATCTGGCCAAATGGTTTGTCGCATGACATTAATATGAGCGAGTGATACTGATATTTGCTGCATTTCACAGGGCTCGTACTCGCGAGTTTCATGGTACATAAAAATTTCAATTTTTCATCTCCGTTACTTAACCAAAATCTTCTCTCAAAGGCGACTATCCCTTTGCTGTCAAAAAGCAACTGATTGCAAGGGCGATAGAGATATGGCGCCAGCCTGTTTTCTCGGCTTTGGCGACGTCAGAATCCAAATTCAAAGATATCCTCTCCTACCGTGTTCAGAAGCATTTCCAAACATACAGCTTCGGTGGTCTTCGAGACGCAGTTAGGTCAGTTCGGAATCCAATTGATCGATAGACGCACGCTGATGTCGGATTATAGGGACATTGTTATGGAAACACTGGAGTCTTGCAAATTCAAAACTATGGAACAACTCGAATTCTTGTTAGATCAAGAATCTGAGCCCAATACGGTCCACGAAGGGCTTTACAGGAGATACAAGAACCAATTTTCAGGTTATTATCAAGACGTGTTTACCCCCGGCTACGGACTCAGCAAATTGGGCAAGATACTAGAGCTCGGAAAAGAGCAGTTACTTCAGACAGCTCTTGGCCCAGCATTAGAAGCAGCTGGCTTGAAGGAAATGAATGTTGAGGACCTCAAACGATTGCTACCTCTGACTGAACCTGATCAGAACGCTATTGAGATCATGGCTAGCACCAGCGCACATTTTCAAAGTAAGACAAATTTACACCTGGTCATGCAAAATCGCTGAATGAAATTGCATTTTGACTAGTTTCGTACCGCCGTTTTTCGGACAATGTTCCTCTCACAATCGACCAGCACTTTATTCGGGGCTTTGGCCGGCATCTGAGAGATGCACTCCACGATGGTCTTCACATCACTGAACAAGCACCAGAGGTTTATTTTGAGGAGTTGTTACGAGAATCAGAATCTACGGTTGCATACAGGAGAGAGTTGTTGGAGAAGAAAACTCGCTTAAATGCTGCACGAATGGAGCTGTTGTAATTATTAGTACTAAAATTATGTGCATTACGGAGTAAACGGTTAGGATACTTTTCTAATCGCATACTTCACACAACCTAGTACCAATAGACACTTAAACAAAAGAATCACAGTCAGAATCACTCTGCCTAAGGCGTGCTGGATAGTTGGTACGTAGTGATGACAAAGCATGTACTAGTATTGTAGATACAAAGGTAACAAAATGCCCATCAGCAAAATAGGCTGGGACTCAGAAGAGCTTCGAATCGGGGGGAGTGTCTCCGACGCTCCTGAGCGCTCTGGAGCAAACCAAGGGTTTTGGAGCACCGGGCTTTGAGGCGCTCGAGCGTGGCCCAGAGCACCCAGGAGTGTCCGGAGCCCTTGTGAGCCACAGCCTATATTGCTGAGTACTGGCGTTGGAGACTCAGTTGAGCACGGCTTCGGGACGCATTCCGGCCTGGCCCGCCTTTTAATGGTCGAGTGACGAGATGCTTGGATTTGACCGTCCCCCTTCTCTGCCCCCCTTGTAGCTATAGTAGCACTCTTACCAAGTCAAACACTGAGATAACGAGGATTCAGTAATGGAGCCGTGTGCTGTAGAGAGTCCTATAGCATCACCCACTTTGTCTGAGTATGTAGCTTAGTAATATACGCATATTAACGCTGATGCGGGACTTCCGTTAGAACGTCTGGCGATCTGGTAGGCCCCAAATTGAAGTGGTGTTGCTGCGCTTCCGAAATGAGCCTTATTGCAAACCCCACAGATCACATGTAGAGAATGGTCTAGTGCTAAGACACTTCCCGAGACACCTGTTTCCGAAAAGACTAGTTGCCCTGAAGACACTTTAGCACAAGTGGGAGGTCATTCACCGGAACAATGTGAGTATATTGGACGTGGGAGTAGGGAGTTCTGAATGCTTACTAGTACTTTGGGTTATTTGTTAAATTAAATGCGTGCAGCTCAACAGCGCGTCGACTTGAGCACCTCGCACAACAACGAAAAACACTTCAAACATCTGAACACGCTCGCAGAGAACTTGTTGCGCTCATTCAAGAGCTCAAGTAACCTAGCAGATGTCGAAACAGCGATGAATCATCTGAACCACGCCATTTCACTTATCGATAGCGACTCAAGCAACAAGGCGAGTGTTCTCAACAACCTTGGTAAAGCCTTTTGGTATCGGTTTAGTCACCTCGGAAACCCCGAAGACATTGAACAAGCTATCAGTTTGACAACTCGTAGTGTTCGACAGACACTCGACGGCGAACCTAACAAGCCGGGGCGGCTGAGTAACCTAGGAGAGCTTCATCTGACCCGATTTGAATTATTGGGAAAGCTTAGCGATGTCGAGCAGGCTATGCTTTATCAGATCCAGGCGGTGTCTTTGCTGGACGACGCCAATAGTCTCAAACCTGCAATTCTCAACAATCTTGGAAGATCCTACATATGCCGTTTTGAGCGCCTTGGAGAAATCTCCGACATCGAGCTAGCCATTGCATACTTAACTGATGTAGTTGCCGCCAGCTCCGAAGCCACCGCAAACAAAGCTGTATTTTTTGACAACCTTGGGAACTCGTACAGATTGCGTTTTGAACATGTCGGCGAGGTTACGGATATTGATCTAGCAATAGAGTACCAGGAGGGTGCTGTTGCATGCACCCCTCCAGAACATCCGCATTTGCCTGTGTGGCTCGATAACCTTGGAACATCATATCTCCGTCGATTTGAGAGTTCTGGTCAAATTGAAGATGTGGACAGGTCAATTCGCCATCATACACAGGCGTTGTCACTTTCGCGCGATGGTGAACCGTACACTTATAGCCTTCTGAATGGACTCGGAAATGCGCACCTACGACGCTTTGATTTTCTTCAAGAACTTACCGACATCAACCAAGCTATTTCGTATCATTCTCGTGCAGGAGCACTTCTTTCTAATCAACATGCTGCCAAACCTGCACTTCTCAATAATATCGGCAACTCATATTGCTCACGATTCCAGCACTTAGGCAATGTTGCGGACATTGATTAAGGCATCGTCAGTCAGATCCGGGCGCTCATGTTGGTTCCCAGTGACGACGCCGGTAAACCTGCATACCTGCACTCGGTGGGGATGTCATACCGCAGTCGCTTTGGTCACCTTGGAGAGCCCAACGATATTGAAAAGGCTATAACCTACCAGCTCGAAGCAGTAAATCTTGCGCCTGAAACGCACGCTCAAAAGGCTGAATTTCTCTACGGTGCTGGAGAATTATACCTGAGTCGATATCGGTGTTTAGGGAATCTATCTGACGTGGATGCAGCCATTGAATCCATGGGCCAGGCTGTATCACGTACGGTTAAGGATCATGTCATGAAACCTACGTATCTCAACGGTCTTGGAGTATCGTACATGCGTCGCTTTGAGCGCTTGAACGACCTCGAAGATATCGACAAATCAATCGAGCATATTCAGCACGCAGTTTTACTTACTCCAGATAATAATTACAACAAGTGTGTATATCTCAATAGTCTGGGGAATGCGCACCGTCGTCGGTTCGAAAATCTCTGCCAACTTTCAGATATTGATGCTGCTATCGAACACCATTCTAGAGCTGTTTTGCTCGTTCCAAAGGGCCATGCTGGCCGAACCACACTACTAGATAGCCTTGGGAAATCTCATCTTCAACGATTTCGCCAGCATGGTGCCGAGGTAGACTAAAACGGTTCCACAGCTGCGTTCAAAGAGGCAGCATACTCATCCGACGGACCTATATCCGCTCGTTTTGAAGCTGCTTGTTTATGGTCTAAAGCATGCCTTGCCAATGGTTCGCCACAGGTGCTTATAGCGTACAAGCTGGTTATGGAGTTGTTACCAAGTGTGGTATGGCTCGGAGCAACCGCTCAGCGCCGATATCGAGAAATTGCTGCACTCGGAGATATTTCAAACGAAGCCGCCACAGTTGCCGTCGGTTTCGAGGCGTTCGATCTCGCACTTACATGGTTGGAGCAAGGTCGATCTATTGTATGGAAACAAGTGCTTCAACTTCGTACACCAATGGACGAACTGAGACAGCTGGACTCATATCTTGCGGATCAAATGCAGCAGGTCGCGTTTGCCCTTGAGAAGGCAGCAGAGATGACTCATGATAACTTAAGGGTGTTGAGCCCACGAAATATTGAACTCGAACAAATCACCCAACGCCGACATAACTTAGCAAACGAATGGGAATCTTTGCTTGCAAAAGTCCACAGTATCCCTCAATTCGGGAACTTCCTTCGTCCAAAATCATTTGATGAATTAATCAAGGTGGCACAATTGGGGGCATTGGTATTCATCAATGTTTACGAGCATATATGCTGTGCGCTTGTTTTGCAGCCGTTTGGTACACAGGTTGGTTGTGTGCCTCTACCGGAATTTTCTCTTGACCAGGCGCGTCGACTTGTGCTCTCACTGAGGGAAGAAGGCACACGTAATTGTCGAGTTAGGAAGCCAGTATTTGACAACGCAAATCCTGAAGATGAATCAATTCCCGAGAGCAGTTTGGCCGTATTGTGGTCACATGTGGTAAAGCCTGTGTTGGACCACCTCGGTTACTCGGTGCGTTCCTATAGACCCAATAATCTCGATAGACTGTTGACTATTTTGGACCACCCAGCCAAAGCCCGTTAACGAACGACCGCGTGTTACATGGTGCACCGCAGGACTTTTGTCTTTTCTACCCCTTCATGCAGCTGGTTTATACGACAAAAATGACCCCGAAACAAGGGGTTTTAGCTATGTGGTATCATCCTACACGCTCACGTTGAGCAACCTGATCATCTCGCAAGATGCTTCGAATGACTTCTGCGGAATATTAGGAATTGGCCAGGCATCAACTCACAGCCAAACTTCACTCCCCGGAACAGTACTAGAGCTTGACCGAATAGGAGAGGAGGCGGTAAATTTGCCCTTTACTCGACTTGACGGTGCTAGCGCAACCACCGAAGCAGTACTCCAAGCAATGGAAACTCATAGCTGGGTTCACTTCGCATGCCATGCGTCTCAGAACGTCCTCGACCCCATGGCAAGCTCGTTTCATCTTCACAACGGGGTACTCAACCTAGGAGCGATTATCGAAAAGCCATTGAAAAATGCTAGTTTCGCATTCTTGTCGGCCTGCCAAACGGCCACAGGCGACCAAAAGTTACCCGATGAGGCATTGCATCTCGCAGCAGGGATGATTACCGCTGGTTATAAATCAGTCATTGCAACAATGTGGTCGATTTTCGATGACGACGCGCCGCTTGTTGCAGAGAAGGTGTATGCGCACATGTTAGAAGGAGGAAGGCCCGACCACCGGAAGGCTTCGAAGGCTTTGCACATAGCGATGGAATCCCTTCGCGATAAAGTAGGGGAGAAGGCTTTTGCTCAATGGGTGCCATTTATTCATGTTGGGGTTTAGTATTTATGGCTCATACTGGAGTGGTTTCTTTGTATTGCTTTAGTAAAATGCCCTGACGTTGATAAAATATCATGCCAGAGAATGGCTGACGAGCAGTGGAGTCTCGGAAGCTCAAATTAGCGCCGATTGTATATTACCTATGTGCTGATCGATTCTGCAAGTTGACTGGGGATAACTCTAGTGCACACGATACTTTATTTTTGGAAACTAAAATAACATGCGTGATTCGCGCTGCTAGACATAAGCCTAGGCCTGGCTGTTCTGACGTGTGTGGTGAAACTCAACCTGTAAAGACTGTTGGTCCAGGGATTGTGTAAGTTGTCGCCGTCGACGCTGGAGCCGCGTAAATCTAACGCGAGGCAATTCAGCCAGATTCAGACGTTTGGACAATACAACAAACTGACGTTAATGTTAATTGAAGGGTCCGAGGCAGAGTAGCCTCCTGGAAATTTGACGGTAGGTGAACCTGTTGCCGAGCCACCGGTGGTAATCTTTAGCTGAGCACACTGATAGTTGATAAGTGAAGGTTTAGTACGTTGCCAGAGTGCACGTGTGATCTAGCCCAAACTTGCCTCCGGATAAAACTGAGGTTGATTAGATGTGTGAATGGCCAAGAGTTCATGTCTAGAACAAAATCAGCTATACAGAACATGGCAATTCTGAGTGATATGTGAAGCAACCTACCGGATCAGATACTCCCCAGCTGCGAGGGTCGAAGGCAAAGTAGTCGTCCACGAGTTATTATTCGCAACGAGTTGACCCATGGCCCATTGTCCATTTCCAACCGTCCCAGAGAGCAAGCCACCTTCCTGAATTTTAAACTATTTGCACGGCTCTGTTGTCAGCACAATCCCGCATGTTGGCTCAGTGTCATTTACCCAGTTGGCTTGCGAAGTATCCATGCTGCTGCACGTGCTTGTGCACTTGGCCATATACACCATAACCGGACCAACTGTGTGAGGCCAAGCATTCCAGTACCTGTAAACCGTATCATTATGTTAGCTATAGCCCACGAGCGGGCTCATCCGAATGCAGGCTTACGCGATGACTTTGGCTCCAGCAGTAATCGAAGCAGTAAGCTGGCCAGAACCAGGCATAATCGAGCCCAAAGTATTGCACGATAGTTTCGAATTGGTCGTATCGGTGATGGGATCATAGGTGTCCCACTCGCGCTGGATGGTAGATTGGCCTGTAGGAGTATTATACGCTTTGAATCTAGTGAGGGGTGTGAGCAGGAGTGGATGTATGCGCACATTGGAGGGGCTTACCCGCCATAGTAGACACCATTGACGCTATATCCGATGACACCTCCGTGCGCAGCCACCTGGAGCGCAGAGGCCGTAGCTATAATGGCTGTGGAGAAAATGAATTTCATTGTTGAAGTGATCGGTTGCACAAAAGTGGTGGTTCTGAGTTTGGTGCTTGAAAGGAGGTGTGAGGGACAAACCATCGTTCCTAGGGGTTTATATATCCCAAGTCCAGACGCAATTCGAACGCGATAACAGCTCTCGCGGTCTATGACGTCCGATAGGACATGGTGACCGGCACTCAATCCAGTTCCCAAGACATCTTGGGAACCCGGAAGAATCAAAAGTATCAGCTGAGTCTGTCGTTTCGCAAAGTGCTGCGCAAAGGGCGTATCACGAGTCGCTCTATATTTATCACACCTGACGATGATTGTGCCGCCTTGAAAGATAAATTTAGGGCAATCAAGTCAACAGTCCAAACTGTACGCACTGACCGCTACGCATCCTAGGATTCAGATAAATCCGATGCATAAATCATAGCATTAGTCGCGCCTTGGGAATCACCTGAGATTGCATTAATTAAAACACTAGCTTCGAAGCGCAAACTCAACGTTTCTCACCCAAATTATTTCCCAGTCGTTATCTCCGTATAGCCTCGTTCGCATGTCTGCTATGAACAGGGTGATGTATAAAAAGCAACTGCCGGTAGTTATAGTCCATGTGCTGATGCCGAGCTATTTAGAACGACAGAAATAACTGATGAATCTCGCGAAGTTCTACCAAGGATTAGGAGAATCAGCGGAGAACGGGTGGTTGGGACTTGCAAATGAAAATTCACGTGACCAACCAGAGCATAAGTCGAAGGATAGAATAACGACGAAGATGTAATTATATGGTGGTAATAATAAGATCAAAAGGCTCACAAAACAAGGTAATATACATAATGTACAAAGTCAGGGCCAGTCTGTTTCGAAGGATTCATTTAATCGAGACCTTCGCACCAGTCGCAGCCTACGCCGGTACACAAGAACAAGACACCCATGTTGGGGTCAGACGCGATGAGAGGAGTATGTTGGTGTGGTGCACTGTGATGTAATTGTTAGCTTGACGAAGCTCGGGCACATGCGAAAAGGTTCGCTCACCTGGCGTATTGCATGTGAGCAGCGAATGACAAAGCGGTGGATTGGATTTGAATTTCCACCCCGCAAGACGTGCATCCGAATGTATTATTCGGGCCTATTTGGAGAGAGTCCGCATCACAGAACGGACAGTGGCAGTCGGAGGCGGCGAGGGAAGAGACGAAAGCTGGCAAAATCTGAGCGAGGTCCGCCTCAGTAGACGATAGGTGCGAGGTCTGCGCCCCAGCAGGGAGATCCTGTAGTGACGCCAGGTACGCCTCGTACTCAGCCTCGGGGTCATCAGATCCCATTGAAAAGTCCTCTGGTACTGCTGGCACAATTAGCTCCAGTAAACAAGTTACTACGATCCAGATGTACTCACATTCTTCGGCAGCAGTAGGTAGCAATCCAAAAGACGCCTCCATCTCATCAGCGTCGCCGAAATCCGAGCCAACCTCTTCCTCGTACGAGACCCGATGACGGTGCTGTTCTCGCCTATTGCTGGATATCATGATTCGTCTCAATGTCTACACGATGAGTAATTAGCTAGACGATCATAGAAAAGAAAGACGTACTCACCTCCTCGTCTATTTCTTCGTCATCATCATCCTCCATATCCATATCACCAGGGTCGCTGCTCGTCGCCTCGCTCAGCCCAAAATTCGGACCTCGCCCACGAGCTCGCGCCAGAGCGCGCGACCGATCCTGCTCCACGCGTTGCATGCATCTCGCTTTGAGTCTTTCACGCGCAAGTTGACGCTGAGGAGTTTCTTCGCCTTTTCCAGGACGTCGCACCGATATTCGATTCGCGCCTAGGCTGGGGCTGAGAGCAGGGATATTGTACGAGGTTCTCCTCCTCGCCGGAGTTGCGAGAGGTGACGATGTACGGGGTGCAAACGGAGAAGAAGGCGCATTTGATTTATGAGTACTAGGAGAACCGAATATCATGTTTGGTTGAGAGGAGAATCAGCGATGAAGATGAACGCGTAGCTCCGAGCTACGACGTTGAGGTGATAAACAAGCAGATGCAAAGTCACGTGAGCAGCGACAGTTATGTCACCATAGTA
>MU132256.1:101235-127687 GCA_015039395.1 Ceratobasidium sp. AG-I
GTAGCCAAACAAATTACTTCACCGGAAAATTATAGGTTGTACAGTACGCTGGTTGTACTCGTCTGATACTAAAAAAGCATATCGGTCGAACCTGTGATGTTTTAGTCGTGATGCATATTGTCGCAAAATCGAATCATAGGAGCTCGCAAGACTCCTATAGGACCCGCTCAGTCTAATTCAATACACTGCCCGAGTATTACTCATGGCAAATCAATGAAGCTTCGGCCGGGCAAAGAGGTATCAGGATGGATTGCAGGCAGTAAATTCGAATCAACAGCGCCACGAGACACAGGTATTGGCCCACTTAGATAAATTGTAGGATATACAGTCGCCGCGGTGTACAGGAAGAGGAAAGTCCTAATTGTATGTGATACAAGCCCCGCACTCACGAAAATAGTTAGTTGTCAAAATGAGTCTAATGATCTTCTCCTCTCCCGCTGAATTCGTGTATAAGCATAGAACACAAGAGACTCGGCCCATGTTGCTCTCTAACATAATAGAATTATGTTAAGGGACCAAATAAACCAGTATGAATCAATCATGCATCCGGATCCATTGACATCCCAGGACATAAACGACAGAATACGAAATGGAAAGCGCGGTTTGAATGGATGTTTATACAGCAGTATCATACCTACGACAAACTTTAGGCCAACCTCATCATTGCTGAGCTTGGTTCCCATCGCTCAAAAATTCGAATCACCGCATCACACCGATTGTCCGGAAAAGTGACACGATGGCTGTTCACCGCTACCTCCAGACTATCTCCCGGCTGAACATATTGCCATATCTCGTGATCTTGGTCGATGATAGCGCGTCGCTCGGCTTCGGGAGGGATCTCTTCAGTTTCAGACGACGTACAATTCTCTGGTGGCTGGGTTAAATCAAAGCAATTCCAAGATTTCTCCTCTATGCCATCAATAGTCGTCTGACTCTTGTTTGGTCTTGACACTCGTATGAAGAACCTGTCCCACTCCGGCCACCTGATCTAATCAAAAATCCCGGTTATCAAACAAGTGCAATTGTTGAACGCTACACTCACAGTTCGCTCGATTTCGGAGACAAACCTCACCACAATTTCCGCTTGTTTAATGAAAGGGCGGCAGCCATTTCGCAAAATTAGAGGCGGTGTCTTCAAGAGCGACTGCAGCTTAGGTGGCCCCATGCCCCATAGTCCAGTAGTACAGTAACGGCGCGGGGGAGCACGAGTGCCAACAAACCGCGCCGACAACAGTTTATTGGGATAGGGACGACGGAGTCCTGCGAGTTTCCATATGTAATCGACTAGCTCAAGTGGGAGACGTCGCCGACCGAGTCCACCTCGTATAAGGGCGAATACAATGAGGTAGTAATGCCGAGGTACGGAATTGGCATCGAGTGGCCGATCCGCGTCGCAGATGTGCAAAGTAGGAGGTTTAATTGACTCGAGGTACCGATTCTCC
The DNA here is from genome assembly GCA_015039395.1 of Ceratobasidium sp. AG-I. NCBI lineage: Eukaryota > Fungi > Basidiomycota > Agaricomycetes > Cantharellales > Ceratobasidiaceae > Ceratobasidium > Ceratobasidium sp. AG-I. Next base: position 102,678 of record MU132256.1, read on the forward strand.
ATATTTCAAGAGCTAACGAGGCTTTCAGTTCGAGGAGGAGGGAGGGGATTGCATTATTGGTCACCAAAGTATCGTGGCGAGTCGCCTTGGTGTCACATGAGCGCCCATGGAGATGGAGTCACGCCAGGCTGTGCTGCGGCACTGGACTTGATTGTATGCGTGGCAAAAAGGACGCGAATGCGATGATTGTGTATGAAAACTCAATTCTATTCGTTTAAAGGTGCAGGCGCTGTAACTACTGCCTCAATGGATTACCTATTCCTACGAGCATCAACATCGCTGAACTTGGCTCTCAAAACTTAAAAACTCGAATCACTACATTGCACATACCGTCAGGAGCCCAGGGCCGGAAGTGTCCTGTGCCTAGCTCGAGGCTATCCCCAGAATTCATCCCTCTACAAATATCATAGTTACTATTAAAAATCGCATGCCTTATCTTATTTGCGAGCTTCGATCTGGGTATGTTTTGCAATAGCTTATTTGGTTGTATATAGTCCCAAGCTGAGTCGTTTGACTCGTCAAGAGTCGGCTCACATTGCACAGGTGGGGAGGCTCGTATCCAGAACTTCGCCCAATGCTCCTGGGTCTTATATCGGGTTGATATTCAGGAAACAAAAACACTAGTCGCGCCGTTCAGGTATTTACTTGGTAATCTTTACCATGGACGCTTTCCACCACAACTTCAAAATGAGCAATACCAAGACTTTCACTATTTTGGGTAGTTAGCGGCGGTGTCTCAAGGAGGATTTTGGGTCCTGGCCGCGGTCCGCGGCATGGAGGACGGGCGAGGGTGCGAAGGGCAACACACTGAGAAGAAAACGCTCGGCTCCAGTTTGGTTGCGAGAAGCACCCAAGCTTGTAGATATATATTACCAGCTCAAGTGGAAGTCCAGATCACTGAGGACTACCTCGGATGAGAGCGAATATGGCGTGATAATAGGCTGGAAGCACAGTCTCCGCATCAAGTCCACTAACAGAATCGCATATGTGCGGTTGAGGCTCAGTCTTGGGCTTTGAGGTTTTCGCTTTGCGGCGAGGTACATTACGATGAGGGCGGAAAACGGAGCTGTGCAGCTCAGAATGTGAAAAGAAACTGGTTCATCTGCCACAAAATCGAGAGGCTGTGCGCACTAACTTGAGTCATTCAGCTGATGCTGGGCAGTGCCAGATCCAAGTTGAATACACGCTGAGAGACGCCACGTATCACTACATGCAAATCTCAGTCTATAGGAGGTGCCGGAGCTTGTGACACACCGCTCTGCGTATTGAAGGGTCGCACATCCGACACGCAAGCTTTTGGGTACCAAAAGAATATGCAATCGATAACGTGCCAGGATGAGGGGAGCTCGACTCACAAGCTTGCATATACACCACAAAATCCCATCCAAGTAGTGTATAATGAAATCGTATATACATCCCAAAGCATCGACCAAGAAGCTTTAATAATCTCAAGAAATTATCCCGTCCAATACTTCAGGATAGATGCAGAATAACAGTCTATGCTCCAGGTACAGCATTCCTATGTCAAACCCAAACGTCCAATACTCAACCTCACAGAAACCGAGCTAACACGCGAAGAATAAACCACCTGTACTTTCGCTTGTCCTTCTTGCGTGGTGGCTTCAATGGACTAATCATCTCTACAAGCCTCGGTAGCTTCAATGGACCTTTCATCTCTGCAAGCCTTAGCATCGCCGAGCTTGGCTCCCAAACCTCATAGACTCGAATCACCACATCACACATATCACCACGGGCCCAGGGCCGGAACGGATCCATGCGTAGTTCGATGCTATCCCCTGGCTCGATGTTCTGCCAGAGCACATGGCTGCTATCGATAGTTGCATGCCTCACTCGACTTGAAGGCTCCGCCGTCGTGGTGCTCGACCTCGATGCACCCTGTAATGACTTGCTCGGCTGTATAGATGGCCAATCCGAGTTGCCCGGGTCATCAAATATGAGCTCATGTCGCATAGGTGGCGAGGTTTGTATGAAGAACTTTGACCAATGTTGCTTGGTCTTTGTACCAGGTTGACATTCAGCAAACGACACGATTGCATTGTATAGTTTGTGCACTTACTCGGTAGTCATCACCATCCACACTGTTCACCAGAATCTCAAAACGAGCAACAGCAAGACTTTTGCCATTGGGGGTGGCTAGCGGTGGTGTCTTCAGTAGGACTATGGGCCGTGGGGGCGGCGTCATACATCCAATGAGTTGGGAAAAGCTATGTGCATCACGCTGGACGGAAAACGTCTTGCTTGGGTTTGGCTGTGAAAAGCACGCAAAATGGCATATCTGTATCGCTAGCTCAAGAGGGAGCCGAGGCCGCTGAGGACTACCCTGGATAAGAGCAAAAACGACCAGGTAATTGGCTCGAAGAACAGTCTCAGCATCGAGTGAGCGATCAGGATCGTATACCTGCAACGGAGGCCCTGCGTTCAGGTAAGACCTATCAAGGAGTGGATAGTGCGGGAACATAGTTTGAGCGAGAGAAGTAGGTAGTGCTAGTGCCACGACATCGGAAGGCTGTGCCTCCTGATAATCTGGCAGGTACTTTGCAGTACCAAACCGCGTCCAGTCGGAATGTGCGACCGGGTCTTGCCTGCCGGTAGAAATCCGCAATAAATACGTCGAGGTAGCCAAGACACCAGGGTACATTAATGAATAGCTGTAGCTAGTATTGTACAGACAACAAACCCGGCATTGAGTGATTCGTCCAAAATAGGTAACATCCCCATGACTGATAGTACCGGTAATTTGCCCAGCAAATCCGATGCCAATGCCGACGTATTAACGAACGCATAAAGTGAGGGATCGGTATCAATAAAGCTGGTGGTGGACACAATGACGAAGAGTCCGCGTCGCAAACCCGACAATGGTAGTCGAACAAACCACGCCGTCAACAGTTTGTTAGGCTACGGACGACCGAGTCCTGCAAGTTTGCATATGTAATCGACTAGCTCAAGTGGGAGACGTCGCCGACCGGGTCTACCTCGTATGAAAGCGAATACAATATGATAATAATGCCGGAGTGTAGAATCATCATCGAGTGGCTGATCTGTGCCATAAGTGTGCAAAGTCGACTTGGATGACTTACAGAGGTTTACACAAGGGGTTTCTAAGTCTCAAGCGCCGAGTTTTGAAAAAGAACAGAGCCGGGGACAAAACCGATTGCTTGACCTGTAAATAGTACCCAAACAAAATGAATAGTGTATGGTTGAAATCGCCTCAGCGATGCGCACAATACGGTATCGGCGGCTTGTCGAAAAAAGGGATTTTAAAAGTCACGTCCTCCCGTTGAAAGCACCGGCCGTGCGGCAAATAACGGTATGGGAGTATAGCTGAGTTTTAGATACCAATATTATGTGATAATCCACGTTCTGAAGAAGAAAATCATGCAATTCCATGGGGGAATGCTTGATATACTGCCGGGCAAAACCGGCCTGCGCTCCCAACATGTATTTCTTGCCTCTACGCTCTCATTTAGGTTGCAATTCTTTACCCTAAAGTTTCCGAATGGGTTCTAATTCGCCTAAACAACCTTAGTTATACCCCCATACCGCTATTCGCAGCATGGCCGGTGTTTTTAGCGGGAGGGCGCGATTTTTAAAATATCTTTTTTCGACAAGCCGCTGGTACCATCTTGTGCGCATCGCTGAGGCGATTTCAACCACACACCACTCATCTTGTTTGACTACTATTTACACGTGAAGCAGTCGGTTTTGTCCCCGGCTCTGTTCTTTTTCAAACTCGGCGCTTGAGATTTGGAGAACCCTTTTACAAACTGCTGTAATAGATTTGGGGTACCGATTCTCCATAATTTAAGAGTTAACGAGGTCGTCAGTTTGAGGAGGGGGGAGATCACTAAGGTGTCGTGCCGAATAGCCTTCATGTCACATAAGCGCCCAATGAAATGAGCTACGTGGGGCTGTTGCAACGCTGAACTTGACTGTATGCGTAGTGGAAAATGATGGGGATTTAATGCTTATGTATCAATACGACACGATATTTGTACAAAGTCTGGGGCACGGTAACTATTGCCTCAATGGGCTACTCATCCGTGCAAGCCTCAACATCGCCGAGCTTGGCTCCCAATACTCAAAAACGCGAATCACTACATGACACATATCGCCGGCAACCCAGGCCCGGAAGTGGCTTGTGCCTAGCTCCAGGCTATCCCCAACCTGGATGCTTTGACAAAGAGCATGGCTACTGTCGATGATCGCATCCCTTACACGATTTCTAGGTACTTTCTCCGCGGGTGTCGATGTGGGTATTTGTCTTAGTAGCTTATCCGGCTGTATAAAGGCCCAAACTGGATCGTTCCATTTATTGATATTCAGCTCAGATTGCACGGCTGAGGACTTTCGTATGAAGAACCTCGCCCAATGCTCGTGTGTCTTTATACCAAGTTGACAGTCAGGAAACAAAGACTAGGCCACGTTATCTGTTTGCTTACTCGGTATTCCGTGCCACGAAGACTTTTCACCACAACCTCAAAGCGAGCAATACCAAGGCTTTCACCGTTTAAAGTAGCCAGCGGCGGTGTCCTAAGGAGGACTTTAGGCCCCGGCCACGGTCCGCAGCATGGAGGACGAGCTAGGGTGCGATGATCAATGCACTGAGCGGAAAGCGCCTTGCTTGGGTTTGGTTGCGAGAAGCACGCAAGCTGGCAGATATATACCACCAATTCAACAGGAAGACGAGGTCGCTGAGGACTACCCCGAATAAGTGCAAATACGGCGTGATAATAGCCCCGAAGCACAGTTTCAGCAACAAGTCCGCTGACAGAGTCGCATATTTGGGGCTGAGGCTCCGCCTTGGGTTTCGAGTTTTTCACTTTACGACGAGGCATGTCGGCGGTGGAGTAGAGTGGTACAGTTCGGGACGAGAGAAATGGATGCTTTTATCCGCCACGAGATCAACGGGCTGTGCGCGCTAACCAGACTCGTTCAACGAGCGCTAGGCAGTGCTAGATCTAGTTCACCAGGTACGACCGGCCACATGTTGCAAGTCGACACGTGCTACTACATGCAAGCCAAATTATTTAGGAGGTACTGTGACTTGGGATACTCCGCTCTCAATATTTTAGGTCGCATATCTGACATGCAAGCTTCTGGGTACCAACAAGAAATGCCGGCGACATCGGCACGCTAAGAGGGAACGCTTTAATTGCAAGCTTGAATGTGCATCACAAAAGCCCATCCAAATTGTATATCATGGTACCAATAATACCTCACAGAAACGTGAGTAAGACACTTAACAATCACAAGATACTGTGCTGTGCAACACTTCGGAATTGATAGAGAAATAACCCCCTAAATTCCAAGCACACGGTATTGCTATATCTTATACAATCAACAAATATTCAAGCTCCCAGAAGCCGGGCTAATACACGAGAAATAAATCTCCTGAGTTTCGGCTTGTTGTTCTTGTACGGTGGCTTCGTTGGGCCATTCGTTTCCGCGAGCCTCAACATCACTGAACTTGGTTCCCAGGCCTCGTAGACTCGAATGACCACATCACACATATCAATAGAAGCCCAGGGCCGGAAAGGAATCATGACTATCTCAAGACTATCCCCCGGCTTGATCGCCTGCCAGAGTTCATGGCTACTATCAATAATTGCATGCCTTACCCGGCTTGACGGCTCCTTCGTCGTAACGCTCGACCTCACAGTACCCGGCAATGGCCCGTCCGGTTGCATGAATGGCCAAACCAACTTGCTCCGGTCATCAGCTATGATTTCATATGGCACCAGTGGAGAGATTCGCAAGAAGAATTTCGTCCAATATTGCTCAGTCTTTGTAATGGGCTGACAGTCAGAAACAGCAGACTTCATCATATAGTTTTTGTGCTTACTCGGTATTCATTGTCGCCAACACTCTTCACTACAATCTCGAAACGAGCAACGCCGAGAATACCGCCACCGGAGGTGGATAGCGGTGGCGTCTTCAGGAGGATTTTGGCCTCTGGGCGAGGCGGGGTACATCCATAAGATACGGCAAAACTCTGTGCAGCACGCTGGGCGGAAAACGTCTTGCTTGGGTTCGGTTGCGTCAAACACATGAGATGGCATATGTGTACCACTAGCTCAAGCGGAAGACGAGGTCGCTGAGGATCACCTCGGATTAGAGCAAATACGACCTGGTAACTGGTTCGGAGGAGAGTCTCAGTATCGAGTGAACGATCGGGATCATATATCTGCAAAGGAGGCCCTGCGCTCTGGCGGCACCTAGCAGGGAGAGGATGGTGCCACATTGGAGATTGGAACGAAGCGTCGTCCACCACAAGTCCAAAAGCTGTGCATCAGCATCATCAAAATACTACTAGGTAGCACCAGATTTCGTTCAATAGGGATATCGCATTCATCTATACCAGTATATCTATAGTTAATAGATTTATTGACAAAGAATTCAGACCTACCCAAAAGTTCGCAATACTCGTCATAGCACTCAAGTTCAGAAAATCATCCAGCTACAAAGTTGGCATATTTCCGACACCCAAATGGGGGTTATGATGGGCTACAGTTCCGGAGTGTGTTAACCCGGCTTCACGCCTTTCCAAGGCGTCAAACGTACTAAATTAGTGAGGTGCTAGATCAGTCGAGATGTATGGAACTTTTCTCTCGAGGTCCCTAGGTTGCGCTGAAGACATATATAAATTAATTATTGGAGGATGTCTTGTTTGGATCATTAGTTAGAGAGATACGGGTACCATATGCCTAGTATTACTGTAAGCTAACTATCAATGGTGTCAAGAAATCCCACTAATAACACCTCCTTCATGTACAGTAAACTATGCTTTGGGTCACTTCGCAGCCCTAGACATGGTGTGGCAACTGTGCATGCGTGCAGGAAAGAAAAACACGCTGGACTTATACTGCCCCACATAGACGTCGTTTGCTTACGCTTCCCAAGAAGTTGCCGAATCCCGCACTGTCAGTTCAATGGGTCGGGAGGGGCTTTTCTTGTTGACCATTGAGGTACCGTGGCAAGCAGCCTTTATGTTGTTTGAGCACCTAATTAAAGGAGTCACACAAAATTGTGCTGTAACGCTGAAATTGATTGTATGCGTGGCTAAAATGATGGGAACGCGATGCTTGTGTATCAAAACGGCGTAAAATTCGTGCAAAGGTCCGGGCGTTACAACTGTTGTCGCAATGGGTTGCTTGGCCTTGCAAGCCTCATTGCGACATCGCCGAGCTTGGCTCCCGACACCAAAAAGCACGAATCACTACATGACACATCGCCGGCAACTCAGGCTCGGAAGAGTGCCGTGTGTAGATCGTGGCTACTATTGATAACCGTATGCCTTATACGATTCGCAGGTGCCCTATTTGCGAGCGTTGATCTGGGCATGTTTTGCAGCAACTTATTTGGTTGCACAAAAGCCCACGCTGACTTGTTTGACTCACCGAAAATCGGCTCAGATTATATGCGGTTGGGGCTCCGCCATGGACTTTTCGCTTTTCGCTTTACGGCAAAGCGTATTGAGGGCAGAAGAAATATATATAAAGTTTAAAACAAGAGAGGTGAGCAGTTTTAGCTGCCGCAAGATCAATAGGCTGTGCGCACTAACCCGAGTCATTCAACGTTGCCGGGCAGTGCCAGATCTAGGCCATTAGGCTAGGTCAGGTATACGCTGAGAGATGCCACGTATTACCACATGCAAACTCCAGTCTTGAGGAGGTACAGGAGTTTGTAGTACACCATTCTACGTATTGTAGTGTCGCACATCTGACACGCAAGCTTTTGAGCACCAACAAAACATGCTATCGTCGGGTTGCATGGACAAGGAGATCGATTCGCAAGCTTGCATATACAACAAAAAGTTCTATCTAAGTCGTGTATAATGGCGCCATAAATACATTCCAAAGAATCGACCAAACCGCTTTAATAATCTCAATAATTCTGCCCAACATCCCAGAAAAGACACAAAGTAACAGCCTAAGCTCCAGGTACAGTGTTCCTATGTCCGACCCAAACGTCCAACGCTCAAACTCACAGGAACCGGGCCAATATGCGCGAAATATACCTCCTAAATTTTCGCTTGTCCTTCTTGCATGGTGGCTTCAATGGACTATTCATCTCTGCAAGCCTTAGCATCGCCGAGCTTGGTTCCCAAACCTCATAGACTCGAATCACCACATCACACATATCACCACGGGCCCAGGGCCGGAACGGATCCATGCGTAGTTCGAGACTATCCCCTGGCTCGATTTTCTGCCAGAGCTCATGGCTGCTATCGATAGTTGCATGCCTCACTCGACTTGAAGGCTCCGTCGTCGTGGTGCTCGACCTCGATGCACCCTGTAATGACTTGCTCGACTGCATAGATGGCCAATCTGAGTTTTCCGGGTCATCAAATATGAGTTCATGTCGCATAGGTGGCGAGGTTTGTATGAAGAACTTTGACCAATGTTGCTTGGTCTTTGTACCAGGTTGACAGTCAGCAAACGACACGACTACGCCATGCATTTTGTGCACTCACTCGGTAGTCATCGCCAGCCACACTATTCACCAGGATCTCAAAACGAGCAACATCAAGACTCCCACCATCAGGGGTAGCTAATGGTGGCGTCTTCAGCAGGACTATGGGCCGTGGGGGTGGCCTGATACATCCATATGGCACGGAGAAGCTATGTGCATCACGCTGGACGGAAAACGTCTTGCTTGGGTTTGGCGGTGAAAGGCACGCAAAATGACATATATGTATCACTAGTTCAAGAGGGAGGCGAGGTCGTTGAGGACTACCCCGGATAAGAGCAAAAACGACCAGGTAATTGGCTCGAAGAACAATCTCAGCATCGAGTGAGCGATCAGGATCGTATACCTGCAACGGAGGCCCTGCGTTCAGGTAAGACCTATCAGGGAGTGGATAATGCGGGTACATAGCTCTAGTGAGAGAAGATGATAGTGTTATTCGGCACGACGTCAACAGGCTGTGCCTCCTTATAATCTAAATAGTACTGTGCAGCACCAAACCGCGTCCAACAAGAATATCACATTCATTCGTACTAAGGTGAGGGTTGTCGAGAAATCTATGATATTATGAAAAGTTACGATATCCCAACTACTGGAACTACCTCAATCGCCGGCTCGTCTTTCAAATTCTCAACATTACCGAACGCAGCCAACTTGGACTGAATAGCCTCCTGGGCATACTTCTTCAGGACGACAACCGGTGACAAATCTACAATACTTCTACAATCGACTCGGAGACGGCAGGGTTCTCAGCCGACATAACCTTATGCTCGGGCCCCAGGTCTGCCTTCTCACTATCAACCTCCACTCGCCTCTTGGAGGCATGCGGAACCTTCCGCTTTTTCTTCTCTAGGATGTCTAGTAAGCCACCTGGCACAACAGGCTCTTTCAGAGCACCTGTGTAGCTGGTGACCTGAGGTCGCATCAGAATTAGAGACCGATAATAGCTGTTCCAGATGAATCAAACCTTGATCATCAGAGGCTTAGGTACCGGTAGTTTATAAATCAAATCCGATACTAATGCCGACGCATTATTGGACACATACAGCGAGGGATCAGCGACAGTAAGTGTAGGTTAAAGCCAGGTTTGCAGAAGATGGAACTTTTGCTTACTTGGCGTGTTGAATATGAGCAGTGAACAAAAAAGTGGGCGATTGAACAAGTTTTTTACTCCACAAAACGTACAGCCAAACGTGTTGTTCGGGTCAATTTGGGGAGATTCTACGTTGTAGCACACACAAAGGGGGTCAGAGGCGGTAAGGGGAGCGGTGAAAGCGAGTACAGCCTAAGCAAGGACTGCACGATAGGATAATATCTTTGCGAGCTGCGCCGCAGAAGTGAGGTTGTAAAGTATCCTGGGACTATGTTGGCGGACGGCTAATATACTGGGACGTAGAACATGATGCAGCTTGGATTGGGTGCGATCATTTATGATTTTCTAATTTTCACGTCTAACCCCGTTCACTTAACTTTATCTTATAAGTTGGAGTAAGTGACATTTTCCAGTCGATGTTACGTCACCTGATCGAGACATGCAGCTACCTTTAATAACCTATATATTCGGAGTTCGGAAAGCATCGACGCCTCGCAAGCGCAAACGAGGAATCCAACCACGTACTATCTAGGTATGGTTCATACTCTGCCTCGGGGCTTTCAGGTCTCACAGACAAAATGTCCGGCACTAATGATGTGATTAGCTTGGGCAAGCTATGTATATTGAGAATGACTCAAGAGCGTCTTGACACTCAAGGCTAATTTAGTTGTGAATGCAGTGAATAGAATAGCAAAGAACTAGCGTATTTAGAGCGACTAAATACATGCATATTATACTAAAGAAATAGCCATATGCGCGGCTCTAAATGCTGCGACTGTGCCTGTATCTACGGAAAAGGAAAGGCGTCAACGAGCGACAAAGTTGGCCATCGACACTTAGTCACGTGATTTATTACCGGCGAGCGAACCTCCGCACGCCATTCGTCCGGAATAATGTACAGCTCGGAACGGGAGAAGCATTTTCTTTTTGATGCGCCAGGGGATAAAAAGGATGTGCGCGCTAAATAGATTCGTTCAACCAGCGCTGAGTTGCGCTAGATCTATCTCATTAGGTACAGCCGACTACACGTTGTGAGACGACACACGTTCCTACATGCAAGCTTATGAGTACCAACAAAAATCCCGAGAACAGCAGCACGCTAAGATAAGGAAAGCTTTAATTGTAAACTTGCATGTGCACCACAAAACATGATCCAATTTAAACATGGTACAATACATACATTCCAAAAAAGACCAAGGCACTTGGATAATATCAAAATCTCGCGCTATGCAACACTTCAGAATTGATAGAGAAATAGCCCCCTAAATTCCAGGCACACCCTATTGCTATCTCCTATCCAAACAGCCAATATTCAAGATCCCAGAAACCGAGCTAATACACGAGGAATATATTTTCTGAAACGTTGTCCGGCCCTGCTTGCTATTCGCCTCTACGAGCCCCAACATTGCCGAGCTTGGTTCCCAAACCTCATACACTCGAATCACCACATCACACATGTCGCTATAAGCCCGGTGTCGGAAAGGGTTCATGCCTAGCTCGACACTATCTCTCGGCTTGATCGTGTTCCAGAGTTCATGGCTACCATCAATAGTTGCACGTCTTACTCGGCTTGGAGGCCCCCTGATCGCATCGCCCGACCTTGATGTACCCCGCAACAGCTTGCCCGGCTGCGTGAATGGCCAAGCCAAATTGCTTGAGTCATCAAACGTAACTTCAGATTGCACAGGTGGAAAGATCCGTATGAAGAATTTCGGCCAATAGTGATCAGTCTTTGTAACGGATTGACAGTCAGATAATAAGACGACTGCGATATGCGGCCTAAGAGCTTACTAGGTAGTCAACCCCAGCCACACTTTTTACTAGAACCTGAAAATGAGCAACACGAAGACTCCCACCACCAGGAGTAGCTAGCGGTGGCGTCTTCAAGAGGATTTTGGGCACAGCAGAAAACCTAGCACATATGCAGGGATTGGTGGAGCACTGTGCATCGCGCCGGGCGGAAAATGTCTTGCTTGGATTCGGTTGTGAAAGGCATGCAGAACTGCATATTTGTATCGCTAACTCAAGCGGAAGACGAGGTCGCCGAGGACTACCCCGGATTAAAGCAAATACGACCAGGTAATTGGCTCGGAGCACAGTCTCAGCATCGAGTGAGCTATCATGGTCGTATATCTCTAACGGAGACCCCGCGTCTAGGAAATGCCTAGGAGGGTGCGGACCACGCAGCATTGTTGCTCGGATCGAGAGAGGTTGGGTCACGTCGTCCGCCACGAGTTCAAAAGGCTGTACCTCCTTGAAATTTGAAGTGTGCTTTACAGTAGCAGGCCGTTTCCAATAGAAATGTCGCATTATTTATACTTGAGTGAAGATTGTTGAGAAATTTGTCACACCACGGAAATTTACGGAATTTCAGCTACTAACGTCAACTCACCCACCGACTTGTCCCCTCAACCCTCAGTATTGCCGAGCTCGGTTCCTAGGGCTCGTGGACACAGCTTACTACATTGCGTGTATCACCAGCTAGCTCGAAGCTGTCCCCGACTTGCTCTTGGTAGAGATCGCAGCTACTATCAATGATATTATACAGTATTGGAGAAAACCTCTCACAGAGAGGCTATTCTCGTGTTAAAAAGGCTATAACTACATGAATAAAGGAGATATAAATATTTGTAAGACCTCGTCCGATAGCTGCGCATCGTAGCTACAAAACGCATATAAGAGAGCCAGGTAATGACAGGAAATGAGTGAGATATGTACGAAATGAATCCAAGGGTGTCTGTGAGAGGTTTTCTCCCCAGTTGCCAGGTATCCTTAAGACAGCCTAGTACTCTGTATTTAAGCAGGCTGGGAGCCCACCAGCTCTACAGATTTCTAGATGTATATGAGCACTTTCAGAACACAAAGGCTGTTGCCTGCTAGGTGGTCTATTTTGGGTGGGTGGGTGGAGTATAAACTGGGTGACTGAAAAATAAGATTTAGCCCAAACTTCATGCTTTTTGGGACTTAGGAGATGAACTAAAATGCATAGAGCAGAGTTATGAGACCCTATGACATATTCTAGAAAGTTTAGAGGACTAAGAAATCTTATCTTGATGTTTTCCAGTAGCTGAGCTAGCGCATACAGGGAGCTTGAAATGCATATATCCAGATTTTGTAGCACTCAGAGGTGTGATGGTTATGGGAATTGAACTGGAGTGTGTAGTAATACTGGCTTAGCTACTAATGGAGCCATTTTAGAGGAGCCAAAGTTACTGTAGGATTGTGTAACATCAGTTATTGAGGTGCAGTTTCCCAAACTCTCCATACTGTTACAAATGCTGCTATATTCCTTGCTAAATAATTATCCATTACTGTGATAACTACTTGTAATGCATAATTGGGCCACATAGAAGATTTTACAACACTCTCATATTGAAAAATCTATGTCTAAGTATAGCATGCTATGACATTTGTAACAGTATGGAGAGTTTGGGAAACTGCACCTCAATAACTGATATTACACAATCCTACAGTAACTTTGGCTCCTCTAAAATGGCTCCATTAGCAGCCAAGCCAGTATTACTACACACTCCAGTTCAATTCCCATAACCATCACACCTCTGAGTCCTACAAAATCTGGATATATGCATTTCAAGCTCCCTGTATGCGCTAGCTCAGCTACTGGAAAACATCAAGATAAGATTTCTTAGTCCTCTAAACTTTCTAGAATATGTCACAGGGTCTCATAACTCTGCTCTATGCATTTTAGTTCATCTCCTAAGTCCCAAAAAGCATGAAGTTTGGGCTAAATCTTATTTTTCAGTCACCCAGTTTATACTCCACCCACCCACCCAAAATAGAACACCTAGCAGGCAACAGCCTTTGTGTTCTGAAAGTGCTCATATACATCTAGAAATCTGTAGAACCGGTGGGCTCCCAGCCTGCTTAAATACAGAGTACTAGGCTGTCTTAAGGATACCTGGCAACTGGGGAGAAAACCTCTCACAGACACCCTTGGATTCATTTCGTACATATCTCACTCATTTCCTGTCATTACCTGGCTCTCTTATATGCGTTTTGTAGCTACGATGCGCAGCTATCGGACGAGGTCTTACAAATATTTATATCTCCTTTATTCATGTAGTTATAGCCTTTTTAACACGAGAATAGCCTCTCTGTGAGAGGTTTTCTCCAATACTGTACTATGTATGATCTAAGGGTGCGTTCGCATGGTTTGATTGTGTTACACGTTGCTTTGACTTGTATGGAAGCATAGGAGCCTAATCCTGCCTGTTTGAACGAGTGGGGATCTTCTCAGGTCGGACAGGTGAGATATTCCATATGTAGAATCTTGATCAGCCCTTCGGAAGCATTACACCAGGTTTCAGAATGACCGCAAGGAATTCATGTACTGACTTCGTCAGCAAAACCCGTTTTTGTCGGGAGCGTGCGGGAGCGCCGATTTGTACTAACAATCCTCCCTGGAACCTCCAAGTATTTGCGGTTTTGCTGAGTGTTGACATCCACCAAAGTGACTGGTCTTCACCAAGACTTCGAAACGAACCATACTAAGGCTTCCGCCATTTGATTTATTTAGTAGCGGTGTCAGAAATATGCGATGGGAGCCCCGTGCCACTCGGTCGATGGCTGGACATATCAGAGGGTGAAAGATGGAGAACTAGAGGCAAAGGTTCCCATCTGGTACAATCTTAAGAGAGCACACGGCGTTAAATGATACTGTGCAGCAGCGGGTCTCGCCTATGGGTAAGGTTGAGATTAGGCACTATCTGCACATTGAAAGCATTAAGCGTTAGTAAGTCATTCTTCACAATTCACCTGAACAGCTAAGACTAATCTACGGTACCGGCAATCACCCTGAGTCATCAACATCGCGAATATACCACATTCGGCCATACTATAGCGACGCATCCAGAGCAGAAAACTTACACACTCATGCAAGAACTTCCAAAGGAGAGCTTTAATATGCATTGTGCTAATAAATGCCCCATAGAGTGATACAGGATTCAGACCGACCAGAACCGATCTTGAAAGCACTTATCACGACATCCGAAGCTCCTCAAACTCACCCAAAAAGCTACAAGTTTTACTCAATTATACTAAGTAATCATAGAGAGAATTCTCAAATGATACAACGTGCGTTTACGGGGCAGCAAAAAGAATAGAGCCGGATGTCAGAAAATCAACACAAGGGCACGCGATGAAGCAAGTGAGCGCCACACTACGATGAGTATGCTGGATTGAAGCAGTGAGTCAGAAAGAACGAACATAAATTAAAAGGAATGAAAATGTAACAAACATCGAAATCGTATAAACACAGGTACCCGAAGATACAAGGGTTCTTGCAGATACGCAATGCATGCCCAGAGTGTGCTTGGCTTTCAGGTCTTGATCACCGCAGGGTTCAAATCGAGCCGGCGCCGAGTTGCTCTGTATGAACTGGATGTCCCGAATTTTGGGTGTAGCACTTTTTGAGGTATCCCTTTTGGGGTAAAATGACTTAAAAATGACAGTTATATCAAAAAGTGACACTTTTGGCCCAAATTTTGGGGGTTCACTTTTGGGCAATTATGCCCCAAAATTCAATAATGCTATGAATCATGGCTGTGTCATTTTGTGCAGAAAAGAGCTCAGCATTCATAGAATGAGCTCAGCATGGCTACCTGAAATTTATGTGTTTTCACCCAATTTTTGGTACATCCACTTCACACAGAGTCGTGAGCCACTTCTTGGCCTTGGACGCAGTCGACTTGGACTGAGCAGCCATCTAGACAGGCTTCTCCCGAACGACCTCTAGCGCAGAGTCAGCACCTAAATCTGCGGTGGCAGGATTCCCAGCTAGCAAAGCCATAGGCTCAACTTCAGGACTGGCTTTCTCACTACCAGCCTTACCACGCCCCTTGGATGGCACGCTGTCACAACCCAAAGTGGGGAGTGAGCGCTAGGTGTGGATGGATGATTACAAACAAGGGCAAGGCACTCCCGGACGATTACAGCCGCTATAAAGCCAGCTAACTTGTGACTCTTTGGGGGAATCGACAAGGCGAAAGTGTTCTGGCTTTCCAGAGACACTGAGCCTGTTCTTTTATACATTCTAAAGCACAGGTATGTACAAACAAGCGTAACTGTGAGTCACATAAAAACGGAAGAAAAGAAGAGTCCATAGATATTGGAGAAGGATTAGTAATGATGCGTAAGCCATGGAACGTGCCGAGGCGGCAGTGCTATAGGCGCCGAGGTCACGTGACACAGAAAGTGATCGTACAACGTCTGCAAAATCGGCGTAGGCTATTTACCGGTAATGAGCGCCAATGAGCGCTTTGAGCTCCATTAGCTATGCCCCCCGATAGGGAGCACCGTTTAGAACTGGCGTTCTCGTTGAGAAAATGGATAAAAATGTTAGCACTACTAAGCACATGGGTCTCTAATTAGCTCAATGCAAGTTTACTGGACCCCTGGTGCTATTACTGAGAACAGCGCAAATTGATACTAATGAGGTCATCGCTCGTTGGAGCTCAATGTTACCAATGAGGAGCAACAGCTCCGGGAGGTGTACAGCCGCATGGCACGCTAATCGACGGCAGGACTGGAAACCGGTCTGACACGCACAGCGAAGGAAATAACAAAATAAATTTAGATAATTATGGATGTAATCGTAGCGTACATATACGTGTATTTATACTATCACAACAAATTGATACGGGTATTGGCTCACCTGGCGTGCACTCGTACATGTGTATGTCTAGGTTGGACTAGGTCAGCGGCCAGCAACGTGCATCTGGGTGGGGGAATATGATGAGGCAGGTGAGGACGATGAACACGACGTGGGTGGCGAGAATGTGTGAATGGTGCGAGAGGGCGCTTGCGTGCGGGTTACTCACCTGGCTGGGGTCAGCAGTGCACGGGCTAGTGAACAGGGCGCGACGGAAGGTCATTGTTAAGAAGCAGGTGCGAGCGAGGAGGTCCATGATGTCGTGGTGAACGACGTGTGGACGAGGCGGCCAAGTGCCGGGATGTGGTGTCAGCGGGGTCCACGAGAGGTGGGATGAGATGCTTACATGGCCTGCACTCCGGCTTGGGTGAGCAAGTGGACCATGCTTGGTCGGTGGCTATCGGCACGTCCTTCTGAGCGAGGTACACGAGACGGTGAGGTTCGTGAAAAAAAAGGTTGGGTACGGGGACGCGTCAGCAGCGTGAGGGAGTGCTTGTGTGCATACATTATATTCACCTGGACGGGGTGGGTCGTGCACGGCCTGGAGAGCGGGATACGGCGGATGGTCGGTGTTGGTGGGCACACGCGACCGAGGCGGGTGCGAAGGCGTGGGCGGGATTAGCGGTGAGAGGGCGCAAGTGGGGGTAATGCGCTCACCTCTTTGCTTTTGCGACGTTCCTGGGCAGTTGGACGTGGGTGGTCAGGCGTTGTGGCTGATAGTGTTGAGGGCGGTCAAGTTCGGGTGGTTGTCGTCGTGGGGAGGAGATGGAGTGGAGTTGTGGCGTGACAACTGCTGACTAATTTTTTTTCCTTTGCATCTCGGCAGCTGTGGCCACCAAGAGCCAAACACGGCCACCTTGCCACGTCTGGGCTGCTCTCGCACTTCCCCACTTCCGATATCGCGTTCGTCGCCAACCCCCGCCACTCGCACTCGCCACCGCCCAGCCACCCATCTCGTCGCCGTCAACCAACCTTGACATAACCACCCACGTACGGTGATTCCGTCTCGTCTGCTTCCCGCCCTGCTAACCTCGTATCCCCACGCTTGACCACTTTGACGACACTGCACGTGTGTGTCTCTTGTCCTTTGGTTTTTATTGCACTGTATTATACATAAATCGCTCGTCACCATTTTTATACTATAATCGTAATATATTGTTGCATCGACACACTGTGGGCATAAACAACTAACCCCTTGATGAAAAATCTGGTCTACAACACGAAAATTATGGACACCCGCACTGGTCTAATTACCTCATTTAAACTCGGGTGTATCTATACTGCCTGTGGCGAGCACATGCACATCTTATTGACCCCAATGAGATACCTCGGTGATCACCGATCGCGACCCGTTCTCGCCGTATTCGGTTGAGAACGGCCAAGTTCCATTAGCGCTCGGAGATCCGACTTAGACTCCGAGCGCTAATGAGAAATCCGGTTTTTGCAGACGAAGGTTGGTAAAAATAGTAGAAAATACAGAAAAACTGGGGCGTGCCCATAAGGGTCACGACACACGCGCAGACTTGCGTTTCTCCCCTTCCAGATGTCTAACAAGCCAGATGGCACAACAGGCTTTTTCAGAGCACCTACATAGCTGGGAACCCGAGGCCGCATTAGAACTAGAAATAGGCGATAGCCCATTTGAGGCTAATGAATTGAACCTTGCTCACTGGATGATCGGTCACCGGTAATGTGTCCTTTAAACCTGACGCTGATGCACTGCTGAACGCATATAGCAAGGGACCAGCGGAAGTGAGGTTGATGATGGTCACCTCAGCAAAATCCTGCTTTGCTCCAGAGCGCTCCTGAGTGCTCTGGAGCACAAGGAGCGCAAGGAGCCACCCCCCCCAATCCGGAGCCCTCAGGAGCTCAAGATGTGGTCTCAGGAGCACTCTGGAGCTCCAATGAGCACAAGACCAGTGCTCCTGGGTGCTCCTGAGCACATTTGCTGTGCTCAGGAGCTCTTATCAATTTCATCACTGATTGATCACTGATGGATCACTGATGGGTCCCCTTTGGTCAAGACAGGTCAGGCACAAGGGGAACAGCCACTTGTCACCTGAGTGGGACCCTTGAGATTTGATGGATCACAGTCAAATCTCAGGTCCAAGTCTCCTCCTCAGCAGCCCCCAGGTCCACTCTGCCAACACAGCCATTAAACTTCACCCAGGGGTACTTTGCAGCATTTAGCCTGTTTGGTCAATAGGGGATGGAAATCCAATGGCTGATTCAAAAGTTAGGCCTCATTTCAAATAGACTAAGCCTTTTTGGGACAAATTTCAAATTATGTAAAAGTTGCGCCGTGCTCTGAAAGTTATGTAAGTGTCTTCAGATTTGAAATCATCAAGCAAATGATTGAGAAAATCACGTTTTATTGTCCCACATGCGATTCTTTGCAGATTTGGGCACATGTTTCCTTCATTTCTCCATCAATTTAAGGCAAATTTGAGTCAAGTTGATGATCTCAGGGTCCCTCAGAAGTGGCGCACAATCTGAGATCCATTTGAAATGAATTTGAAATTCATCTCCGGAGTCGTCAATGCAGGCTCCTGAGTGCTCCTGAGTGCTCTGGAGCCCCATATATGATGCTCCTGAGTGCTCCTGGGTGCTCCGGAGGCCCATACATGAGGCTCCTTGGGCTCCTATGAAATCCGGAGCAAAACCCAGGCTCCGGAGCCAAGGGGTATTTTGCTGATGACAGCAACATTTCCTACACGCAACTGTCGCATCCTTGGATCGACCCCTCTGCATTTATTCCTGTTTTCTCGAATTTATTCGGCGCCTATCGGAACAGTTCCAGGGTCACATGACCTTGGCGCCTATAACTTAGCGGTTCAAGGAACCTTCGGAGTATCCTCGGGATTGCTAAGGCTGTGTTACGCTTCTCTCATATACGGACTCTATTGTGCTAGCTTACCTACGGACACTTCTTGCTTCTTATCGTTCCATTGTATATTCCTTTATGACTCGTACCATTGTTCTCACATGCTTCCTATTTGTATTAGACTAGTATATATACAAGCAGGATTTCGACTGAGGAGACTCAAGTCGAAATACCTTGTCGATTCCCCAATTACAGTACCAGCTATAGTAAAGGGCTTAAGAGCATTTACTGCTGAGAACTAAGTAAAGGAACACGTAAGCGTACTGTACGGAACCCTTGAGTTCATTCCCCTGTTATATAAGTCACTCCCCCCTTGGGTCGTGACAGCAACGAAAATAGCAGCCTATACGGCTGAGCAGGATTCGGAAATCTAAAAATCGTAGATTAAAGCTAAGTTTGCATAGGCTAGAAGGCTTGCTCACTTGGGGTGTTGCATATGAGCAACAAAATACAAAGCGAGATATTCGATTCGAAGTTCCACTCCATGAGATGTGTGTCCAAATGTGTGATTTGGACCTATTTCGAAAGAGTTTGCGTCACAGAACGGACAGTAGCAGCCCAAGACAGCACGGGAAGAGTCGAAAGTTGGTAAATTTCGAACGGAATCTGCTTCGTAGGGTGATCGATTTGAGGACTGCGCCTTAGGGTAGATGTTTTATAGTGACACTAGGTATACTTCGTACGCAGCCTCAGGTCATCGAATTTCATGGACAAACTGACTAATACTAATAGCACGATTAGCTTCGGCAAGCAGGTTATTTTGGTCCATATGTACCCACGCTCTTCTGCGACATTGTTTGATCACCCAAAATATTCCTCCATCTCATCCACGTCATTAAAGTCCGAGCTAACCTCTTCCTTGGGTGAGACTCCATGACGATGTTGTCCTCGTCTGTTGCTGAATATTGCGACGAAGTGCAGGTTTCAAACGGAGAAGAAGGCGCATCTGATTTGGGAGTACTAGGCGGATCAAATATCATGCTTAGTAGCTAGGAGAATCAGTGGTAGGGATTACTTCACGAAACAAGTTGGGTGTAAATTCACGTGAGTGGGATCCAACTATGACATAATAGCGTGGCTCCAGATCGAACGAATCAACTTCACAGGGAAACTGAGGATTGTAAGTACCTGGTAAATTACAGCGCTTTTCAAATAGGCATGCACTCAGCGCCTCAGAATTAATTAATTCCCCCCTATTGCAAGACTCGCCACCACCTCAAATCTTCCTCAACCGAGACAAAAAGTATATATTTTGGATCGCGCGTTCAAAGTGCAGGGCACCGTGTAGGAATTAGAGTATAAATCAAGAAATCGATTTTCCACATTTCGGATTCTGGCCTCGAACCTAATACCATGCCCCGCGCATTGGCAGCGCAATTCTGAAGATATTCATTTCGTCGCAATATGTTGAGATTTGGGTCGGCGGTGAGTCTCACAGTAGGGGGGGGGATTAATTAATTTTCTAGGCGCCGAGTGCATGCCTATTTGAAAAGCGCTATAACCGAAGCGATCCTAAAATTCACCTTTACTTGACACTAGCTCAGAAGCGTTCCCAAAAATCCTATGGGCTTATGAAGAACTACAGTTCTAGAGCGCATGTAACCAACTTCGGAGCATTACTCGTAGTGCGGATTTGTCGTTTCAGCTGACCCAAAATATGTGAAGAGTCGCGACTCTAGGTCGCTAAGATAGGCTGGCTACGGGGAATCAAAATTGACAGTAGAACACGACGCAGGGATAGGTATAGCTAGCGAAAGCAAAGTGTGCATAGTAGCTACAGAAGGGAGGCTCTCCGCTGGATTTGATGTAAGTTCTGCATTCACATATGTGTAGAGTAGCAAACCTGGGCCAAATGATCTTTCCCGTCCTATATAGGTGCGATCATTTCAAGAACTTCCTTTATGTGTTTACAGTATTCAATGCCCATGTACTGGCGACTCAGCTTTCTTTATGGTTTTGCTCATAAAATAGCGGGATTGTACACAGCGACCAAACAAGAAATTACATAGGCCAGAGGAAACAACCATAGCACATGTATAACAGAGTCCGACAACAAACCCATTGACTGAATATCTTTTATATCATAATTTCATTTGCATGACAGAATTTACGCAAACCTCAGCATTGCCGGGCTTGGTTCCCATCGCTCGAAAATTCGAATTATCGTATCGCACTCGTTGTCCGGAAGAGTGGCGCGATAATACTTCACAGCTACCTCTAGACTATCTCCTGGCCGAATACATTGCCAAACCTCGTGATTTTGGCCGATGATCACACGTCGCTCGGAGGTTATGACTTGAACTTCGGACACCTGGCTATTTTCGGGTGGCTGAATGGGATCGAAACAAGGCCAGGACTTCTCCCTAACGTCCTCGATAACCATGTCGCTCGTGCTTGATCGTGACACTTGTATGAAAAATCTACTCCAGTACTCCGGCTAACACAAAACTCAGCTGTCGAATATATTCAATCTTCAAGTGCTATGCTCACAATACGATATCCGTTTCGGAGACACTTCACCACGATTTCCGCTTGTTCAATGACGGGGCGGCGGCCATATTTTGAACTCAGAGCTGGCGTCTTCAAGAGTGAATGGAACTTTGGCGGCTCCATTCTTGGTGGTGTAAGTCTGCAGTACCGACGTGGGGGGGTACGAGCGCCAACAAACCGTGCCGACAACAGCTTGCTAGGGTAAGGGGAGATGAACCCTGCGAACTCGCATATGTGAATCACTAGCTCGAATGGAAGAGACCGTCGACCGATTCCACCTCGTATGAGAGCGAATGCAACCCGATAATAATGCCACAGGATGGGTTCGGCCCCGAGTGACTGATCTGTTTCGCTGATGTCTGAGCTTGAGTCGGATTCTTCGACAATTACAGGGCGACGATACTCCATGCTTCAATTTAACAAGGCTATTTGCTCAAGGAAAAGAGAGAAATTGCCTTGTTGACTGCTGGGTGTCGTGGCGAGCAGTCTTTATGTCACATGAGCGCCTAACGCAAAGAGTCACACGGGGCTGTGCAGTGACGCCGAACCTGACTGTATGCGTGGCAAAAATGATGGGAATGCGATGCCTGTCAAAAATGCATGAGATTCGTACGAAGGCCTAAGCGTTGTGTCTATTTATTCAATGGGTTGCTCGCCCTTGCAAGCCTCAGCATCGCCGGGCTTGGCTCCCAATACTCGAAAACACGAATCACGATGTGACAAATATCGTCGGGAGCACAGGGTCGGAATAGGCTTGTGCCTAGCTCGAAGCTATCTCCAACCTGGATTCCCCGACAGATATCATGGCTACTATCGATAATCGCATGCCTTATACGCCTTCTAGGCGCTTTCTGGGTGAGTGTCGATGTGGGTATCTCTTGTAGTAGCTTGTCCGGTTGAATGAAAGCCCAAGCTGAAATGTTCGAGTGATCAAGCTTCGGCTCATATTGCTCAGGTGGGGATGTTCGTATGAAGAACCTCGCCCAATAATCCTGTGTCTTTATACCATGATGATAGTCAGGGAACACAACGACAAGGCTATGTTATTTGCGTGCTTACTCGGTATTCCGTGCCACGAAGACTTTTCACTACAACCTCAAAGCGAGCAACAGTAAGACGTTTACCGTTTAAGGTAGCCAGAGGTGGTGTCCTGAGGAGGATTCTGGGCCCTGGCCACGGTCCACACCATGGACGAGAGGAAATTCTAGGGTTGACGCCTAGAGTGGAAAACGCTTGGCTCGGGTTTGGTTCTGAGAAGCACGCATGCTGGCAAATATATATAACTAGCTCAAGTGGAAGACGAGGCCGTTGAGGGCTACCTCGGATAAGAGCAAATATGGCCTGATAATAGGCTCGAAGCACAGTCTCCGCATCAAGTCCACTAACAGAGCCGCATATTTGCGGTTGAGGGTCCGCCTTGGGCTTCGAATTTTTCACTTTACGGCGAGGCATATCGAGGGTGGAAGAGAGAGTTGTAGAGCTCAGGACGGGAGGAGCACATGATTTTATCTGTCATGAGGTCAGGAGGCTGTGTGCACTTATCTGATTTATCCAGATGGTGATAGGCAGTGCCAGACCCCATACGCTTGGGATATCTCACTCCCTCTTGCACTCACTACAACGGCGGAGGAGCTGTAATAAACCCCGCCAAAATATATTTTGTACTACGACAACTTTAATACCGTAGCTTGTAGGGCGTCACTATCTTAATATACTCAACTAACAAAAGGCGTAACAGATCATAGGCTCACAAACCTTATTGCAGTACTTGGGGCTCGCCAAATCCGACCTAAGTCGTTCGTGTTCGTATATATATTGCGCTTGCCTCAAAATGGTTTGTCTCAAACACCCTTTCTCAAAATCAAAAAAGCAGCCAACTGAATTTGTAAAACTGACCAAGTACAGCGACTACTGCCTCACTGAGTTATTCGCATTTGCGAGTCTCAACATCGCTAGGCTTGGTTCCCAAGCCTCATAAACCAGAATTATTACATCGCACATATCGCTAGACACCCAGTCTTGAAAAGAGTCCATACCTAGCTCAATGCAATCCCCTGTGTTGATTATCTGCCACATCCCATGGCTATCATCGAGAACTGCATGTCTTACTCGACTGAGGGGGCCCTTCCTCACGATTTTCAATTTCGACCTATCCCGTAATAAAGTGTCTGGCTGCATAAAAAACCAAACCAACTCGCTTGGGTCATCAAATAGGACTTTGGACGTCACAAGCGGGGAGAGCCGCATGAAGAATTTCGCCCAGTATTTGTCAGACTTTGTATCAATTTGACAGTCAGGAAACGATACAACTGCACCATGTGTATGCACTTACCTGATATCCGTCGCCATCAACACTCTTCACCACGGCCTCGATGCGAGCAATGGCAGGCTTTACGTCATTCGTGGTGGTTAGCGGTGGTGTCCTCAGGAGTACTTCGGGCTTCGGACTCGTCCTTATACATCCATAGGGTACGAAGCGAGGAGGTGCAACACGCTGGGCGGAAAATCTTCGACTCGGGTGCGGTTCTGCAAGGCGCGCGAGATGACATATGTATACCACTAGCTCAAGCGGAAGCCGAGGTCGCTGAGGGTTTCCTCGAAGAAGCGCAAACGCAGCCTGATAATTGGCTCGAAGCACGGCCTCTGCATCAAGTGAGTGAGCGGGGTCATATATCCGCAATGGAGGCCCAGCGTCCTTCGCCCTGCGGCGAGGTGGTTTACCAGGTGGACGATGAGGCATCAAAGATTGGAACAAATGGTGGGTAGCGTTTTCCGCCACGAGATTGAAAAGCTGTGCTCCCTTATCATCAAAATGGAACTGGATAGTATCAGACCTCGTCCGATAGGATGTCGCGTTCATTTAGGCTAGAATGGGGATTCTTGAGAGCTTTCTTTTTGGTATCTAGGATTTCACAGGGGCATAGCCCCGTGGTACGACAGCAAGCGAGAGTAGAGAGAGGATAGACACGAGATAAACGAAGGCGCGGACGGGGTTGTGGAGAACCTTATAATAAATGCCACAGCTTATGGAAAGTCAACATATCGTATCAGATCGACCAGCGTCGAATGTGAGACCGTAATAAGTAGTTTAGATTGATCTAAAAGTTCGCAATCACTGTCGTTCACCAAACCTTCCAACCAAAATGCTACAAACCTCACCCAATTGCAACACCTAGTCATCCTCCGGGTCTCAACAAACACGGCATCTTAACACAACAATAAAAAGACATGATGTTTAAGCACTAACCCTGATGGAAACCCATGCGAAAGACTAATTACTACCACTACCTCGACAGCCGGCTCGCCACTTCAATCCCCAACATGGCCGAGCTTGGTTCCCAGCGCTCATAGACACGAATCACCACATGGCATGAATCGTCAGGACC
>MU132257.1:0-24458 GCA_015039395.1 Ceratobasidium sp. AG-I
GACCATTTCTTCTCCTCCTTGCCTCATCCCCCGACCACCTCCTAGTCTATTTTATCACCCCGGTTTACGGTATTTTGTGCCTGCCTCCGCGTCCGCAGCACGTCTCAACAGAGACACGTAAAACAAACACTGCAACGAGCTGAAAATATGCGTCTATTTTGAGCGTGCGCAGTCCATGCTCAGGTTCGCGAGTCCACGATTCCCCAAACGACGCACCGCCGCAGCGATGTGTAAAAATAGCAAAGCTGGATATATAAATGTGTACGTTGTGTGCGTGTGCCATCCCTTCCTCCCTTCACGCTGTGCTTATATCTCGGATTCTAGACTTGACAACGAAAGAGCGACCGAAGGCGACATTTAATGAACGACTGAAGGAACCCAAAGACGGAAGCGGAACGAAAGTGAGTAAACTTTTTATGATAATAAAACGAGCGTAGGTATCTGGTAGATTATCGCCAAACTTCTTAACTTACAAACCACCTCTCAGAAAACAAAACAAAAAGAAATGGAACGACAACCCTTCCCCACTCTACCAAAAATGTTCAACAAAGGTAAGAATCCAATCCAAAGTCCAGTGTCAAAATGTCTTTTTCAGACTCTAGCAGACGACCAAGACCTCTCATCGGACATACGCAACAAATGCAGCTCCCAACGCTCCCCCGACCAGAGCAACAAACCCAGGAACGGCCACGCGCCATGCAGCGCTGACTGATCCCTCACTGGTGCTGCCGAGCATTCCACCGCCATAGTGTCCTCCACCACGGCCGTTGGATGTAGCTAGGATAGCTTGGTCAATGGTCGCAGTGTTGCGAAGGCGCTAAAAAAATACAACGAATCAGGTAAAGTCCCAAACGATACGATCAACGAGCGGAAACTCACGGTAGCGGCGGTAGTAGCGAATGTCTGAGGGCCCTCAGCCGGAGGAGACGAATCCGCAAGAGTCTGGTCGTTCAAGAACGCAAGCACAATCGAAGGCGCCTTGACAGTAACAGTGCATGTGCCAGCAGCAGTGTCACATGGAATGGTCTCGGTAACAAGCTCTCCCTGCATACGACCGTCCGAACCGAACTGGTCTCCGAGCGTTTGGCCTATGGACGTCAACACGTTAGCAGCTATCCTAGAAGACGATGGTAGAGGACGTACCGGCCCAGGTGATGTTGTACTTCTGGTTAACGGACCCAGCAGCTAGACGGCTACAAAATATGGGTCAATCTTCCGCTCGATATCGAAACCGGAAATCCCACGTACCGAACTTTGATCGAGTTAGGGGTAGCGTTCGGCTGTCCAGTCTGTCCGCCTCCAACAGCAATGTGGACGGTGTAGTCATTTCCGCCAGTGGGATCGGTGATGTAGTTGAAGAGCACGACCTTACTGGGCTAAATGGAGGAAACCAATGTCAGGACAGCCACACATCACTCGCTCGGCGATGTCAACTCACGTTGTTGTTCTCGTAGATGGCATATCCAGGTGTGAAGTCATTGTTACCGTTCAGCTGCAGGTCGACGATCTGAGAGTTGCCGGTAGGACCGAACGCCTCGGCGGTGACGAGGGAGGAGTAGTAGATCGCCCCGGTGGTCCACTGATGGAACGTAGACTGATTGGTCGGGGGCGGGGTGAAAGGCTATTTTTGGATTTTCAGTGCCTGGTCGAACATGAGGATGAACCACGAGGACTCACATTATAGTACACGTTCTGACCACCAACGTGCAGAAGCACCTGCGAGAAGTTTGCCGCCGCGAATTGGAATGCAAGATCTGCCGACCAGAGAGCAGCACCGAAGCTGTCGCTGATACCGGGGAAACCACCGCAGGACCCAGTGTTGGTCTCAAGCAGGACGATGGGCTTGCCCTTGCTGGCTGCGATAGCGCTCGCTGTCCTGTAAGGGTCTGTCATGGAAGTGGGCGAATACTGCCCGTTGGCATGCCTCAAGAAGTCGGGATAGAGCGTCTGCGGATCAAGGATGTTGCCATTCTGCTTGCAGTTGTTGGTCGGGTAATGCTGGACAGCAAGGATCTTGAGCGCATCCGCGAATTGGTCGATGAAGCCAGAATTGAAAAGATCGGCCTCATTCCAGAAGCAACACGACGAAGGAGCGAGCAAGATTTGTCGGTTCGTGAAAGCAGGTGCAGCGTTCAATTGATTGACCGACTGCTGGAACTCTCCCTTGTAATCGTCAAACGTATACGGCTGCTGCGGACGCTTTTCGTGGCGATCGTACCTGCAAGTGAGTTACGTTGTTAGCTACGTTTAATGACGCTCATTACTGATTACGCACAGGTCAGGTTCGTTGCCGAGCTGCAACGCCAAGAGATCACTCCCGAGAATGGACTCGACAGTCTCAGCGACGAGGACCGAGTTGGTGAAGTTGGCGGGATCAATCCAGTTGAGACCAAAGTAATACTCGATAGGAATGAGCGACGAAACATTCTTCATGGAGTAAATCAGCTCGGGCGAGAAGTAGATCAGGGGTGTCTCGGTCTATTCGGGGAAACGAATTGTGAGCGGCTAATTCTAGCGTGGATCTGGACTCGGTGGAAAAACTCACAGGAGTCGACCCGGGACGACGAGTCTTTTGGATAACGTAGCCCGTATTGAATCCCTCTGGGATGAGGACTGACGTCTCCTGGGTGTTGCCACCCACGCGGATGGACACCTTGCCAGCGCGCGCCTTGATGTTCGACATGTAGTTCAAGAACGGAACCTGTAAGTGAGACGAGTTCTTTCCAACTAGATTGTTTTGCGCGATGTTAGCAAAGGGCGCTGGGTTGAAAAACCATGTACATACGAATTTGATCGGCCACGGACAATTCAATACTGAAGCCCAAGAAACTGCCTTTTTGCTTGATCGAAAGACCATCCATGCCGCCCGAAAACAGCTGGAGGTTGAAGTCTTTGACAAGATCAGCTGGCGCGGCAGGGGCGTTGAGGACGGTGGTGTCATAGGCGGCCGCGCCGGTGTAGGTCGCTGCCGCGGCGTTGGAGGTGGTTGTCCCAGTAGGGTTGTAGACCGTGACACGCTTGTCATGGAGGATGGCGAGGGCGGGAGAGACAGCCGCAAGAGCGACAGAGGCAGAAAGGAGACCTCGCATGGTTGTGGAGTGGAGTGAAGGAGTGTCGTTGTCGTACAGAAAAAGAACGCCAAGTAACCACCTTGTTCAACACTGCCACATCACGTGCCTAATTAAAGCGCCCTCGGGCATTGTCAACGCCTGTCAACCTTCTCCGCATCAATCTCATGCCGGTGTCTCGATTCATCTTGAGCATTTAATCTTTATCTTCTACATGTGTAGGCAAAATATCTTGTCGAACATCCAAATCCCAAACTGCACTTTAACTATAATAAACTACCTCTCATACTGCCCGAGGTCCGCCTACGCGCTCGCATTTACCACCCCCGGCCGGCCATGAGCCCACCCTGCATGTTTTTGTCGCTGTGGATAAAAGAACAGGGGTTAGCCATGGACGCTAAATTGATGCTGTGCCAAAGGAAAACAGGTAACGCGCTATGTATGCGCCCGCAATGGCGCAACCACGCCAAGGCTTCCGCTCCTGCCAAGCAAGTAGTGCCGGCATTGCCAGCGGAAGATCGTGCTGCGCAGACAGAAAGGGAATGAAAGATAGTGAGGTACGCACATGGTGAGGCCAACCATGGCCGCGCCAATGTCCTCGGACACTTCAGCGAGGATCTTGGGGTTGTTGTGGTGCGTAACCGCCTGGACGATCGCTCGTGCGCGCTTAGCTGGGTCGCCCGACTGTATAAATTATCCAATGAGTTTTAGATAACGAAACTGCAAGAAATGATCTACGCACGTGGAAGATCCCAGATCCGACGAACACTACATGCATACAGCTTATTAGTCAAGAGCATTTATTGTTACATTTAGTAGACACATACCCCCGTCGCATCCAAGTTGCATCATGAGCGCCGCATCCGCAGGTGTAGCAACACCGCCAGCCGCGAAGCTAACGACCGGCAGCCTCTTCAGCCGCGCAGTCTCCTTCAAGAGATGGAACGGTGCCTGGATGCTAAAAACCAAAGTGAGCATCTAGCCTTGCGCACCATTTCAAACAATAGAACACACTTACTCTTTGGCGTATACGTAGAGCTCCTCATCAGTCATGTTCGAAACCCTGCGGATCTCCGAATTCACATTACGCGCATGACGGACGGCCTCGACCACATTTCCCGTCCCAGCCTCGCCCTTCGTCCGAATCATAGCAGCCCCCTCGGAGATACGACGAAGCGCCTCGCCTGTGAGAAGAAGAAAGATGAGTCACCCAAAAAGACCATCCGAGTCGAACACAAAAAGGTTTCGGGTTTGATTCGGCCCATAGGCCAAACCCGAATCACGCATACACTAGGCCAAAAAACGTACCCAGGGATGTAGCACCGCAGACGAATGGGATACGGAAGGTATGCTTGTTAATGTGGTGTTGCTCGTCGGCGGGAGTGAGAACTTCAGACTCGTCGATGTAGTCGATCCCAATCGCTTGGAGAATCTGGGCACGTGAATATATGAGCGCGGCCGGACCAAGGTGAGAAAGAGTAGAATGAAAAATGTCGACGGGATGGGGATGTAATAGAGACGGCGTACCTGCGCCTCGACAAAGTGTCCAATTCGGACTTTGGCCATGACGGGGATCGTAACGGCGTCGACAATCTCCTTGATCATCTTCGGGTCGCTCTATCGTTCAAAATAACATAAGTCCAGCTCTGCAACGATAGTAAACCAACGCACCATACGAGCGACACCACCCTCCTTCCTGATATCCGCAGGAACACGCTCAAGAGCCATAACAGCACACGCACCCGCCTCTTCAGCGATACGAGCCTGTTCGGCGTTGATTACGTCCATAATCACGCCTCCCTAGTAATAATCATTGAGCACAATGTTGTCTCTCGTAGCTCCGAATCTGACTCACCTTGAGCATCTGAGCCAACCCAGACTTGACGCCAAATGTCCCCAAACTACTGCTCCCATCCTTGTTCGTCGTCGAGCGTGGCGCCGTCGCTGCCGCTGCCGCTGCCGCAGGCACGGGCGTCACAGCACCAGGCGACACCGACCCATTCCCATTAGACAAAGACGGAGCAGGCGCAGACATGTTCAATTTAAAGTAGGTGGTCGAGGATGAGTCGAGATGACAGGAACTGCCAAAATTGATTTTAAATCCTCACAAGAGTCAGATTCGCACTTGGTCGATCCTCATCATCTGATCGACTGTGGGAAATTTGAATTGATGAGACATTACAAAGCGGATACAGCCAAACAACGTCCGACCAGAAAACAAGGAGAAACAAAGCGAGTCCAATGAACAGATAGATTAGATAGCGAGTAGATGTCTTCCTCCTACACCAAAACCAAAATATACGAAAGAAAAGAAATCCAAAATGCGGGCGGGTGGTGGGAGAAGAGCGGATTATCGATTTGCTCCGTAGCCCGATCGACCGACAAAGGGAGCTGTGGGGATCGGACTACCGTCGTCTCTGTTGGAACCTACGTCCCCTGGGTAGCCGACAGCGGTGGGCGAGCTTCCTTCAGAGAAACCGGTAGAGTCGCGCGGTTGGTTGTTCCACGGGGCATTTGCAGATTGTTGTCGTCCAAAGCCCATGTTTTGAGGGCCCCCTGTGCCGCCTACCCCACGTAGTGTAGGCCCACGTGCGAGGACTGGACTCGGACCTCCACCGCGCGTAAGGGTGGGGCTACCCCCTGCTCGACCGACAACTGGGCTTCTCCCTTGTCCTCCCGTAGGCGCTGTTGGACTGGTGGAAGGTCGTCCGTTCCCTGTCCCCGACGCAGATGGTCTGTCCCCAAACACACGACTAAACGCAGCAGGTCTCCTGTTCACGGCAAATGGATCTGTGTCCAGCCCAGGGCTATTTTGTCCCCCGCTCCCATTCCCACCGCTATTCCCACTCCCCGCGCTCTCGGGAATGACATACCCACTCGAATACCCCCTCTCAGGTAACCTATACTCCTCCCTGTCTTTTTCGGGTACAGGTGAAAATCCACCCACGAATGGAGGAGGCATCGGGTCATGGTGGTCTGCGGAGGATGGGTATAGAGAGATGGACGCGTCGCCGACTGTACTGTAGGCGTGGACATCCTCATCGGGTTGGTCGCCGCTGTATGTACCTCTCGTTCCCACGTTGTCGTTCCCACCGTTTCCATATCCGTTGCCGCCATTGCCGTTTCCATTGTTGTTGAAGCGGCTTGGGACGGGGGGAACGTGGTGCGGGTACGACGAAGGCGGGTAAGCAGATCGGTATCCGTTTCCATTTCCGTTCCCGTTCTGCCCCTCGGCATCTGTGCTACTCCTATAACCGTGTCCCTCGCTCGCGCTAAAGTCTGCATGCGCAAATTAAATCAGCGTCCCGCGTCCAAATGAAATAAAACAACTAGGCACTCACCTTCTCTAAAAATCCCCTCTCTACCCTGTCTATTCCGTTGCGCAGCCGCCATATCATCCGCAAGCATCTGCGCCGCCGCTCCAGCCGGTCCCACAGGCGGCGGTACTCTATTCACAGGCGCTAAACCCCTCCCACCAGCTCCGACACCCGCCACGCCCGGATTCGGCACAGGCGTATAATCATTCTGCCTTCTATTGAACCCTCCTGTAAACCCTCCCGCAGGCATCGTGTACTCCGGTTTTCCTTGTCTATGTTCGTCCGCCAATACGTCCGGTAATGCGGTCTCTGTTCGTACCGGCCTCGGCTTCTCGTCGAAATCTGGGCGGGGGCTAGTCAACCCAGCTACTCCGTACGGCTTCTGCAGCGTGCCTCCATCGTTTCCGGACAATCTCTTGATAGGTGGCTTGCCTACGAAGGACTCCCGAGGTCGGTTGACGCCTTCTTGTTCTTCCCATCTGCGTTGCCTGCGTCGAAGGAAGCAGAAGAGAACCGTGAGGAGGAGAAGTAGGAAACCGACTCCTCCAAGGATGCCGCCGACAATGGCACCTATTTGGGAAGAGTTGGAAGGGGCAGCAGCAGGAGAGGTAGACGTCGAGGTGGGAGCGGAGCTGGCGGATGTCAAGCCAACGTTGACAGCTTGTTGGAGATTGAAGTAGTCCGACTGGAACACTTTTGCAAGCGCCCAAGCTGGGATCGTCGAATTGTATTGCGTCGATCGGCCCCACCTAAACAACAACAACATCAGAAAAAGTTTAATCACTCATGCCAGATCGGGTAATGAAATGAGGACTCACACTCCATCGACAATCTGCGCTCGATTTTGGCACAACGCGCTCCACGTACTCCACGGGACCCAGTTGCGAGTGACGTTGGTGCTCAGTTGATGTTGACACGCAGCGCACCCTGCGACGAGGTTGTACATCACTGTTGTACAGATGCATGGCGTGGCGGCCTCCACGGACGTTGGGCCAGTATAGGATTCACCTCCGGTAAGAGCTGGAATTGGGTCGACTGCGGAGATAAATCGAGAAAGGGTTGTAGGAAGAAGAAAATTAGAACGGTGAGACGTGGGGTGGGAAAAGGTACAACGCACTCGTTGTGCACATTTGCTGCAGGTTCATCGCAAGCGCACACGGGTCGACGCCTGCAGAGTTGCGTAGCCGTCGCCAGAGCGGGTCCGCCGAACATGCCGCGAGTGAGCGTTGTGGGGGCGGCTATAACCCCGAAATTAGTTATAAACAGTACCAACACCACGAACAACATTGGGAAATTCGGTCAGACTCTGATCACACACACAAAACAGCGAAAATTCTACGCACAGTGATGGGAAGCGTGGCAGATGGAGTGGCTGTTGCAGTAATTCCCAGGGACAGTGTCTGATCTTGGCCAAGTACCCCGACGACGAGACATAGAAACGCGAGCAGTTTCATTTTTCAAGACGGCGACGCTACACGAAAGGTGCTCTTGTGGTATACTAGAACAGCGTTGAGGACGGGGTCGAGAGCACTGATGGTCCGCAGTCGTTCGAAGCAGAAAACCCCAGGGTGGTGTGGTTAGACGGGCACTGATCAATCGAATCGGCAACGAAGCGAGTTGACAGCAAAGCAAGCTCGGGCAGTAATTTCACGAAAGACAGTAAAGACAGTAAAGACCGTGTGTGTGCGTAGACCGAGTGTGATAACAACCGTAGCGTGCCAGCTCAGGAGTCAAGACGCATCAACAAAATGATGTTGGGAACATTCCCTGCATCTGGCTTCTCTGCCATACCAACTCGTTCCACGTGCGCTGACTCATCGGCTCCCATGTGCCTCGGCGCTTGGCGGAGGATTATGTCACGCTCCGTCCATGATATGCAGTGTCCTCTGCGCGCGTTCGCCAGATTGCATTGTCCGGCTCTTCACTGCAATGTTATATCAAGGTAACGGTGGTGCGGTATTATTATAGCATCTCGTTTCATGTCAACCGATGAATGGCCGTTTACCGGTCTATTATGAGTTCTGGGCGGCAACAAATGCTCACCCACAACGCCGACGGAAACGCTGGGGTGCGCCAAACCACTAGGATTACAGTGTTTCACATAGAAAACGAATCATCCACTCCCTCTAGGCAGTTGTTTGGTGACAGCCTATTCTCTGCACCCTTCCGCCCTGCAGAGCAGGCGCCGAAAATCCTTGTTCGACATGGCAAACGCGTTGAGGTCCAGGGTACGTGGCAAGAACCAATCGTCTCGTCCATTGAACCATAAGCCCTTATTATTTGTAGTTATAAGAAATTAATTTAAAATAATAGGCTGCCTTTACGCTGATTTGACTCTTTGACCTAGAGCCCACGTTTCGCCGTAACTTGGCGGCCTGGTTGCGTTGGGCAGATGAGATATTAATATACATGCGCATAATCAAGCAAAATTTAATCCTGTAGAAAAATTGAGATACAAACCCCCGCCGGAACCAGCGGGTGGACAAAAAGGCAAAATCTCAAATAGCTGTTTCAGCCTTGCGACCTATGTTAGCAGTTGCATTCAGCTTAAAAGCTCACGCAAATCTAGACACTATACACTTACTACCCCGGCCCTCCGATCATCCCCAAGAGAGATCCAAATCTGTATGAAACATGTGAGTTTTAGAAACGAGACCAGTCGAGAACCCTTTCGGTACACACCCGGGCGTATTGCACATCCCTCCGAATCTCTCCTACCTGAAACCTAATCCCGCATGGCTTGCATATTCGTCCATGAGCTCCCTTCATTTCAGCGATCAATAGCAGCTTGCTAAGAAGTAGGACGTCTGGCGCACTCTGCTTCACTGCAAATCTCTCCCACGGAAACACCTGGAAATGGAATCCTTGAAGCCACCGTTTGGGCGAATACCTAATTGTTTTTGTGGGACTCTAAAGTCAGTCGTTGCCGCAAAACACCACATTTAGAACAATGCATTCACCCGTGTGAAAAATCCAGACTTTACTTTCGAAGTATCTCCTGCTTGCTGCCCTTGATCGCATGCGCTCCAAGTAAGCTGTGTTTTCTAACATCGTTAGGGGGCATCAATAGACATCAACCTGTCCTATTTCTTACCACTGTAGCTCTTATCTCGCCCCCATCCCTGTTCTTCTGAGGTAGCTCAGCACACATGTCCTGGTAGGAATTTATACCGATTAATCGACCACTGCCGCTGCACTTTAGGCGTGTTCACCGACGGTTGTTACGACTGTGAATGGGATTACTCACATTCAAAAGACACTGCAAACGACATCCGTACGAATAATCATTAGTGCGCTGACTGATAAAAGACTAACCGCCAATACAGATGCCTTGGGCAACTCAGGAAAATCATCTTTCGGTCCCTAACCAGCAGTATCAGATACGGTAAATCATGGACTGCAGTATAATGAAACATTACTTTCGAGTTACATAGCAGAGGTCGGTGCGAACCGACGGTTGCTACTGGATAGCTTCAGTATGATAGACTCACTGCGTAAGTGTCATTTCAAACCTTCGTTGCAGACTCTGTGTCCTGTGACTGAAGGATATTTGACTTAGCCTTCCTGAAACGCTAACGAAAACAGTCAAAAGGCTCACAGTAGAAAAATCGATAATCCCCTCGTCGAGCTGCTTCAACAGGCAAGCCTAGGCTACTGTTCTAGTGGCCGGAATGGTCGTTTTCCAATGATCGCTGGCTCGAAGCATCTCAAGACTCACAATATTCCCTCCACTCGGGTCACTCAAACCATCCTCCTCGAAGCGATCCGCCAAAATACGTATGTTCTTCGGATCATAGCCACTTCGCACTGAGTTCAATATTCATTCCTTGTGTCAGGGCTGTGAAGAGGTTGTAGGTACCAAGCGTCTGGTGCATCTGGAACGCATCGTTGACGGTGAAAGGTAATTCTGCATAAGGTGTTCCTGGATCATTCTCCCAATAGTGTGGAGCGACCTGGAGTTATTATTAATTGGCATCAGCGCGAACAAAAGCACGCCTTGGTCTCTCACTATGACGGCGCGCCGCTCGGCTGGATCAACGTGGCTTAGGTTAGGTAGACGGTCGCCTGCACGGATTGCGTTCCTAAGGTATTTCATCGCGGCGATTGTATGCATCTACAATTCAAATGCCTGAGTTATGCCTACACTTGCTGTGACTCTGTTCCACGTAATGTGCTCACAGTATCTCGGACGTGCCCTGCGCTCGGACGATTCTGTGGATCAAAGGCCCAGCAGGTTGTGAGCAGCTCCCATAGCGAGTCGCCATTCTTACTACCTGGCGGGATAGAATCCCTTGGCCGTTGAGGTAATTCCTTACGCAAGAGGAGGGCCGCATAAACCCCATGGTCCGATTTTTCAGAGTATGGCTTCTTTCCCGTAATTGTTTCCTATTCTCTGTACGTTGGACACTGTATCGGCTATGAAGAAATAAACATTAAGCGTACCAAAATCGTCTGCAATGGAAATCATGTGTAAACTAGCCCAAATCATGTCTCGTCATCTCTTAAGTACTTACCATTCCAAGCGCATATACGTCGGCTGCAAAGCTATGCATGCCAGGTCCATCCATTAGCTCTGGTGCCTAAATAGACTCAGATTAGTACCAGCTACAATTTGATAAATACTTGGACTACCGCCCAGCGTGGTGATAGACTATGTTTTTCGGTGGTTGCCGTGAAATTTAGTGTGCTGTCTTGCAGGATGGCGTTCCCGAAATCGGTGAGCATCGCCGTCCCAACATCAGAGATCAGCACGTTGAGCTGTGTTGCTTCGGTTAGTAGCCTCCTCTCCTGCTTTCCAATCCACTCACCCCTTTGAGGTCGCCATGTATCTGGAATATATATCAATTAGGGAGTCAAGGTGAGGCGGTATAAACACTTGCAATGTTCGCGGCATGTAGATAAGTTAAACCTTTGCTGATTTCAATGCTCTATGAAAATATTAGACTTCCGAGTTACGCTACTGATTAGAATGGCTGAATATAAGACAGGCAAACCATTTGGAAACGATCCGTTTCAGGATGCTTGGCGATGTACGAAGGAAGGTTTCCATTTTGCATCCAGTGGGACACCATCCCGATCTGGTTGCGGAACTCTGCTAGTCCGAGCAATGGAAGCACATTTGGATGTTGACACTTCGACCACGCATGCAGCTCTCGAGCCGCGTTCTGGTTGTATGTTAGATATATGGTATATGCCAGAAAAGAGAGAAAATTACCTTGAGTGGCTTTTGTGCTTCGTGAGCATTGATGTGAATCCTCATGGTCTTGATTGCAACATGAGAACCGTTGGTGAGTTTGCCTCGGTACACGTCACCGAAACCTCCACTGAATAGAGGGTAATTGTCGAAAGAATGGAGGTCTAAATGATCTATGATGTTTTGACAGCCGTGATCCTCAAGACGAGTAATAACTTCAGTCGTTGGCTAGAGTGTCACAGGTTAGATGAGGAGCATCTAAACATATAACGGTATACATACCATGGAGCTGGTAATGGGCGGGTCGTATTCAGGAAACGACCGGATTGCGGAGGTAGAAGCAGAGGGTGACGGAAGCGCAGTAGGTGGAGGCGCCTACGGGGGTGGGCAAAGCATGTCAGCATGGACCTGGCATTTTGTATCAATAGCGCAATAGCAAGAATCAGCGGTGTCTCTGCGTGGTCTAAGGGATTTTTATCGTATCGAAGAATAGCCATACGTCGTGGCATGGCTACCACATACCAGAGAATGGAATATGACACTTACTGCGGGAGCATAGCGCATAGCCCACCCCGTGTCCTTCGAACTATGTGAGAGGCCGCCGTCCTGGATTGTTTCTAGAGACTGAGAGTAATCTTCCATTTGATTTAATATCGGAAATCTGGGGTTTTCGGTAGAGCCGTATGTTGGTGCGGCTACGAATGTAGCGAGAAATCAGGGGTGGCCGCCAGTATATGCTAAGCAAGCCTCCCACCTTGCGCCACCGTTCTTGTGTATTGCTTACCCATCGAATTGCTCCCCTCAATTTATGGACGAGCTGTAAGCTGTCTTCACCACTTGGGAAACAATACACCAAAGATATGTTTGTTGAAGAAGGGAAGGGACCGCAAGCTTATCATGACACCCGCAAAACTAAATAGCTAAGCGGGCGCTTGCGCGTCCAATCCGATCTCTCTCGGTGATTGACACCTAGAGGGGGACATCAGGATACATAGCTACTTACTTGTAGATTAAACTACCTGTGTTCTCTATGCAGGCACTTCATGACGACTTACTATCCACACTCTTCCGTCCCGCAACACAGGCATCAAAAACCTTTGTCCGACGCAGCAAACACATAGAGATGCAGGGTAAATGGCGAGAGCCAATCTCCCAGTGGATCTTGAGTCGTAAGTTCTAGGTGTTTATAATTCCAAAAATAATTTCAAAAGACAATAGCCTACCTCACTTCTTTGACTCAAAGGCAGCATTGCGCTACAACTAGACGACCTCATTGCTGACGGATTCACCGGGGCAAGTCTAAAAATAACCTCCCCAGATGTATGCGTATAATCAATTTGCGCAATAAGGTTAATATACAAGAAACCGCCCAGACCGGCGGGTGGTTAACAAACGGTGGAGATTCAGATTATGAGCGACTGTTTCAAAGTATATAAAAATCGGACCCATGTGTATGCGTATAATTAACTATAATCAATTTGTGCAACAACATTGAGGCACTGAAATCCATCGAAACGAGCAGGTAGATGTAAGCCAGTGGTGATTCAGATCACAAATGGCTGCTTCAGCCTCTCAAACTATATCGTCAAGTACACTTCAGCTCGGCCGTTCACACAGGTCTAGGGACATAACGCTCACTGTCTCAGCTTTCTCATCGTCCATAATAGAAGTCCAAAGCTGTTTAAGACCTATCAGTTTCTAACTTAGATACTCCTACGGTACATACCTGGGCATACTGTACATGTTTCTTCGTCGGCTGCCCCTCTATATTGCTCTCGACCTCCAAATCGCTTGCATACCTCCTCACGCGCTCCCTGTGTTTCCACTAGTTAATAGCTACTCACCAGGAAGAAGCACGCCCGGCATACTCTACTTCATCAAAAATTTCTCCCACACAGGGCGCCGCGTGACCTGGAAATGGAATCCTTGATGCAACGGCTTGAGTAAATGCCTAATTGTATAGAGTTTTAAAGTAAAGTTTTGAAATAGGCTACTAAACCAGCAGCATTCACTTACTGTAGTCAGTATTCCAGTGTTTAGACCCGCGACCTCTCCTGCTTGCTGTCCAATATCGCACGCGCTCCAAGTAATCTATATTCAGGATACCGTTCGAGGGTGTGATTAGACACTGAATAACCCGGTCTCTTACCACTTTGGCTTTGATGAGGCTCCAATCATCCCCAGAGATCTTCGTAAAGACTTTCCCCCCATGAAATTCTCGGCCAGCCAATTTGGCGTTGTTACCTGCAAACATGAGTGTCGATTCAAGCTTGGCTAAAACTATTTGGCAAGAGAATATACCAATCAACCGTCCACTGCAGTTACACTATCGGAGTCTTCAGTGACGGTTCTTATTATTAAGAAAAGAGGGTGGTTGCTTACGTCCAAAACACACTGCAGAAATTTTTCACAAGAATAAGCAATAGGACGTCCTAGCGACACTAGACAAACCGTTAATACACATCCCTTGGGCAACCGAGAAAGAACTTCGTTCAGACTCTAGCAGATAAGACGAATGAGCATCAAAGCAAGGGCTCCAACGTAATTAAGGCTGACCTTGTCGCGAATCATAGAATGATATTTCTTATCGACGCTGGAATACCGTGGGGGACGTCGGTATGAAGCGACGATCGCTGCTTGCTGGCTTCAGTCTGGTGTACCATCTGCGCGAGAGGTGAATCGCACCTTCGTTAAAGTATGTCATCTCATATTTCGGACCGATCTTTTGTGTAGTAGAACTGCCAAGTTCAACCGAAACAAAGTGCGTTTGTTGGTTTTCGCCTTTGTCGATGACTTGCTGGGCCCCGTGTCCTGTAACTGAAGGGAGTCTACCTTGGCATGGCCCAAACACTTACAAAAATATTCAAAAGCTCACAGTAAAAAAATCGATAATCTCCTGCTCGAGCTCCTTCAACAAGCCAGTCTAGACTCTGTTTCTAGTGACAGAAATA
Source organism: Ceratobasidium sp. AG-I (assembly GCA_015039395.1). Taxonomy (NCBI): domain Eukaryota; kingdom Fungi; phylum Basidiomycota; class Agaricomycetes; order Cantharellales; family Ceratobasidiaceae; genus Ceratobasidium; species Ceratobasidium sp. AG-I. The sequence continues at coordinate 14,531 of MU132257.1, forward strand.
GCTGTTGTATGGCTTTCACGAACTCGAGTTATGTCAGAGCTTACAATATTCACTGCGGTCGGGTCACTCAGGCCATCCCATTCGAAACCATCCGTCAGAACACGTATGTTTTCCAGATCATAGCCGTGATGCACTGATTTCAATGGTTACTGCCTGTTTCAGGACGATAAGATATTATATACCGAGCATCTTGTGTACGTTGATCGCATCGTTGAGGGTAGAAGGTAGCTCTTTGTAACCGTCATCTGGATTTTCTTCGCGATACTGCGGGGCGGCCTTTAACCACAGTATTAGCACTATGAGATAAAACACAAATATGGTCTCGTACTATTAGAGCACGTCGTTTGGCCGACTTTAGGTTCACCGGGTTAGGGAGGCGGTCTCCCACATTAATTGCATCCCAGAGATATTTCATAGGCGACATGGTCCCATACTTTTCTACTTGAAGGGACTTGAACCCTTCCTGAGTGATTTCGGATAACTATGATTCAGGTGCTTTAGTTATTACTGAATTACTGCTATTCTGATTTGTGGAATGTACTCACAATATCTCGGACACTAGCCGCAGACGGACGGCTTCCCGGAGTATTCTCCCAACAGACCTTGAGCAACCGCCATAAGGTGTTTGCATCCTTACTATCTGATGGGATGGAATCCTCTGGCCGTGGGAGCAACTCCTTATTGGTCACAGCATTTCGAATCCCGTGAGCAGATTTTGCGGGGAACGGCACATCCCCCGTAATCGTTTCCTGTCCTCTGCATGTTCGGCGTTGCCCCCAAAATACATAAACATAAATATTAAGCGCACCAAAATCGTCTGTAAGGGAAATTATAAGCAACCTAGTACAAAGTGTGTCTCATTGTTGCTTGGATACATACCATGCCAAGCGCATACACGTCAGCCGCACGGCTGTGCAGGTTGTGGTTCACGACCTCTGGCGCCTAAAATCTGGGTTAGTGCTAGTTAATTTTTTATAAGTAGTTAGCTTACCGCCCATCGTTCTGACAGAGCGTATTTTGTGGTGGTTGCTGTGAGCGGCATATTTTCTTTCAAAATGGCATTCCCAAAATCGGTGAGCATTGGCGTTCCATTGTCGGAGATCAGCACGTTCGGCTATATTGTTCTGATTAGTAAACTCCCTACCTGCTTTCTAGTCGACCTACTCCTTTAAGATCACCATGTATCTGACAGATACAGGAGTCAAGGAATGAAAATGAAGGGAGTGAAAGCACCTACAATATCTATAGAATGTAAATATGCAAGGCCTTCGCAGATTTTGGTGCTCTGTAAAAAGTAAAAAGAAACATATTTCTGAGCTGTACTACTGAAGAGGATATTTAAAAACAAGACAAGCGAACCATCCGGCAACGATCTGCCTGGGGATTACTCTCAAGGTACCCAGGAAGGCTTCCGTTTTGCATCCAGTAGGATACCATCCCGATCTGATCGTGGAATTCTACAAATCCAAGCAACCGGTGCACGTTTTCATGTTGGCACTTCGACCATGTATACAGTTCCCCAGCTGCGTGCTACTTGTGGCTTAGATACGTGTGCGTGCCAAACAAGAAAATGGAATACCTTCAGTAATTTTTGTGCTTTGTCGGTACCAAAGTGAACCCTCATCGTTTTGATCGCAATTTGAGAACCGTCGAGAAGTTTGCCTTGATATACGTCGCCAAACCCTCCGTTTGATACGGGGAAACGAGTGCAGGAGTTAAGATTTAAACTGTCCGTGATGTTTTGGCAGCCATAATCTCCAAGACGAGTGATAACTTCAGCCATTGGCTAGGACATCACGGGCCAGGCAATAATAATCTAAATATGCGATGGTAGATATACATCTGTAGACATACCATAGAGCCGCCAATAGGTGGGTGGGATACAGAAAGCGAGCGGATTCCAGAGGTGGAAGTAGAGTGCGGTAGAGGTGCGGTGGATTGAGGCGCCTGGATGAGTAGGTAAAATATGTTAGTATAGACCTAGTACCCTTGTTATCTCTAGGTATTTTGCGAGATTTCCATTGTGTTGGATAATGGTCTTGTGCGGTGGGTTCACTTACCGCAGTGGGACGACGCACAGCCAACCCAATGTTCTCCGAACTACCTAGGGGGGCGCCATCCTGGGTTATTTGCTCTGCGGTCTGCAAATCATCTTTTAGAGGGCTTGATATCTGAAAGCCGGGGTCAGTGGTAGAATTATCTGTTATTACGGCTACGGGCATGGCGAGAACTCAAGGTGGCCGCTGATATATGCTAGGCAAAGCCTCCCACCTTCCATGGTCGTGTCATTTTTTCCACTACTTGATTCGTGATATGCTAAAGATATGTTCGTTGAAAGAATTAGAGGAGACTACATGTTTATCGTGACAGGAACAAGCTAAATAACCACGTGCAATCGATCTTCCCACCAACTGACCGCTTAGGATAGGCCCATGAAATACGCGCCAAGCATACACCAGCGGCGCTTTCAACTCTCCTCCCCTCTCTTATTCGGGACCAGAGTCTCCAGTGAGCGCTCGTACAATAGGGAGCATCGAGATTCCGTCCCCCATTTCGAAGTTTCCAGAGTTTCTGGGTACCTAGGCTCATAGGGGTTCAACTCTCAAATGAGCTACGCAAAGCGTACAGATAAAGCAGCCCAGGAGGCTCAGGATCAAATACAGCCGCGAAACAGAAATCTCAGGATGTTCAACAAATAAAAGCGCATACACCAACACCATCCTTCGTAGTCGTCCGCGAAATCATTTCACCCGGAATAATACAGCTAATGTTTGCTATGCATAACTTTCCCCCTTGATATCAGTGCTCCCATAACCACCAGCCCTCACTTAGATGCCGGCCCATACCCAATCGTACCCTCTTTCCCTTCTCCCTCTTTCGATCCTCTTGTTAGGCCAGATACCCCCCAAGCTCAAGGAACCGCCTCCACTTTTCAGGTCGCGGAATTGATGCCTATGTCAAGCGCACTTCTATAATATGCGAGGACGGTATCTGTCAGGCCCCATAATTGTCACTTCCCAAGGGTCAGGTGGGTCGCTAGCCACGAGCTAGATGGAGGCGGTAGTGTAATGCACTTTGGTATAAAAAGCTGTGGGCGTAGATTGTGTTGTCAATAGGTTTGTCATTTCTAACACCAGTGCCTCTCCCCTCCTGGGTAAGATGTTCCTCTCTTTCAGCTCTCATAAATGCACAGCGATGAGATCTCCGCCTCGTGAAGTTGTTCTAGCGCATTGGTTGTAGTGAGGCGACACATGTGCGCGTCCGCCCGGTAGAGTTGGACACCTCTCAGCTGAAGGGGCGCCGTGATAGGGCTGGTTTTGATTTGAGAGCATGTGGGAATGGGGGCCAATCTGGCCTCGAGAATGTTCATGAATGATAGCAGAGTACGCAAAAGGAGAGGAGCGACGCATGCAGGGCGTATTATTAGGTGGATTATAGATACAGCAGACCCCGAAGTCTCTGTGTTCGATTTGCTGCGTGTTTAAGTCTCATCTAAACCTAGGGTGTCGCGTTAGTGTTAAAGAGCTGAGAGTGCGGTAGCAGGAGTCGCTAACGTGATCATTATCAACTCGAATGTCTCCAGTCCCGCGCCACGTGCGCCGACTGATGTGCCTTGGCGCTTGGCGGAGAATTGCGTCACGCTTAGTCCCATAGGCTACATCGGCTGGTCCTTCGCTGCAGTTTTATTTCTAGGCAAAGGCAATTCGATATCCTTACTTTACGACTATCTACCATTATACAGGAACCAAGGCTGTAACGTCGGCGGAAACGCTGGGGTGTCGAACCCTTGACAATCACCGCTGGCTGGCTCTAAACTGATGCATAAATGCACTATCTATGAAAGCACATTGCGGCCACTTACTTTCCACAATCTTTTGTACTGCGAAACTGGCGCCAAAAATACATGTCCTACTCGGCAATCACGCAGAGGTACGGGATCGTGGGGAAACCAGTCGCTCATTGCTTTTTGAGTCACGAGTTCTGAACCATCTTCATCACAAGAAAACAGATCCTAAAAACAATAACCTGCCTTAATCCTGGATGTTTTCGCTTAGCCACGTGTAATGGAATACTCTGAACAAGTCGCGAGTGTCCGTCCCAGTTGTATGCGCATAGTCAACTAAATCGATTTGCGTAACAGGATTGATACAAGCGTAGTTTGTGAGAGAATATAAAACGTGAATGATTCAGATTACAAATGGGTGCCTCAGCCTTTCAAACTATATCATCAAGTATCCTTCAGTTCAAGCGCTTACGTCCAGTTAGGCTCCTATACTCACCGCCTCAGCTCCGTCGTCATTCCTAATAGAAGTCCAAAGCTGTTTACAACAAATTAGCTTCTGAGGGGAGACCTGCCGATTAATTCTCCAATATATTTACCTGCGGATACTGCATATAGGATTTCCTATCGCTCGCATCTTCCCTCATGAGCATTCTTCATTTCGGTTGGTCAACAGTAGACCAATAGGGAGAAGAGTGCCCGACATACTCTACCTGTTTAAAAACTTCTCCTATGGAAGGGGGTGCATGATCCGGTGACAGAATCATATCCTCTGCAGTTTGGGTGAATGCCTAGCCATGTAAAAATACCTCCATAGTCAACCGTGGCTCCAAATTACCAAGTTTCGAAACGAGTACTGACTCGTACGAATCTTCCAGGTTTTGGATACCGAGTCCCCCCTACTCCTTGGTATTGACGGTTTGTGGTCCAAGTCGTCTTTTTGAAAACATTGTCAGGGGTTGTCAGCGAACGCTAAGTTATTAGCTTACTTACCACCTTAGCTTTTATTTCGTTCCAATTCTTCATGACTGAGTGTAGCTCTTCATACATGACTACGTTATCACTCCGCGGGGTCAAAGATTCGCCTGGTTGTGGAGGGGTTTGCAACATTTGCGTGTCGATGGGACTTGGTACGGGAACTGGCCATTTCCCCCCACGGAATCCATCACCAGCCAGCTTAGTATTATTTCCTGCAAATGTGAAGTGGTATTTCAGGTTTGGTTCATGTGGTTTAGCAATAAGAATATACCAATTAACCGTCCACTAGTAATACACTTTAGGCAGCTTCAGCGGCGGTCATTATTATAAGGAGGGTACTCACATCCAATACACACTACAGACAACATTCAAAACGGTAAGTAGCAGCGCGTCCTTATGGGATAGAGGACCGACCGTCAGTACACATTCCTTGGGTAATCTAGCGATAACATTATTTAATGTCTAACCAGCGATAATAGATAGTGTGAATAAGCCGTGCACGATAACTTAATCAAGAACTACCTGGTCACGAATTACGGAATATTCTTCGGCATTAACGTCCCAAAACAATGGCGGTGGTCGATATGAAGTGATGAGTGCTACGGGCTAGATTCAGGACGATAAACCAGGTGCATGGGTGGTGTTTCAAACCTTCGCTATAGTACGCGATCTCGCGTATTGGGATGGTTTGTTCTCTGATTCGGCTATGCGTCACTGTTTGCTCGCTATCGTTGCCGTGTTCAGCCGGAACAACTCTGGCCCGCTTCCCTTTGCCGACCTCGCTTTTCAGTCGGATCCCGTATCCCGTGACTGAATACTATCTATTTTAGCATCCCAGAAACACTCACGAAAATACTTTAAAAGGCTCACAGTGAAAAAACCGATAATCGCCCGGGCGAGACCCTTGAACAAGCCAGTCTAGGCTTTCGTTCTAGGGAACAACATGGCTAATCTTAACAGTTATTAGCCCAAAGCATCCCAAAACTTACCACATGATTTCCGCTTGGGTCACTCAAACCATCGGGTTCGATACGATCAGCCAGGATACGTATGTTCTTCTGCTCATAGCCATATTTCACTGTAATCATCCGTCATTCGCTATTTCAAGGCTAAGAGAGAGAGCTATAGGTACCAAGCATCTTGTGAATTCGGAATGCGTCGTTAATGGCCAAGGGTAATTCTGGGCACCCGCTCCCCGGATGATTCTCCCAATATTGAGGAGTGACCTTGAATCACATTCTTAGCACTATAAACTGGAACGATAATGTAGACTCGTACTATGAGAGCGCGCCGCTGGGCTGCACCAATGTGCGCTGTATTAGGTAGGCGGTCGCCCATACGAATCGCTTCTCTAAGGTACTCCACGACTGCCTTTGTGACGAGGTCAGCGCCAACGCTCGACGTTGAGCTTTGACTTTCTCTGTCTTTTTCGTCGCTACCTCCTTCCTCGAGACCTCCTGCCTCAAGACCTTCCACCTGAAAGACCTTGAGTCCCTCCTGTCTGATTGTATACATCTATAATCAAAATCCCTTAGTTACAGCCATAGTCGCTATTACCTTATTCTATGCGATATACTTACAGTATCCTGAACTTGGCTGGCGCTCAGGCGCACCTCCAAATCGCGTGCCCAGCAAGCTGTGAGCAGTTTCCACACCCTGTTTCCGTCATTACTGTTTGATGGAATGGAATCCTCGGGCTGTGGGGGTAGCTCTCCCGTAGCCAGAGCCATATAAACCCTAAGCTCTGATTTCTCAGGGTATGGTACATTCCCTGTGATCGTCTCCTATCCTCCATATGGTCAGCGCTCTCTCAAACGTGCACGAATAAACATTAAGCGCACCAAAATTGTCTGTAATGGTACTCATAAGTAAGCCGGCGTGAAGCATCTGATTGCTGCTTGGATACATACTATAGAAAGTCTATGTAATATACTAGTAATACAAGCGACTATATAACGCAGTGGACTGGCGATCTGCTGTTAAGCAGATAAGTAGAATAAGGGTGAAACAATGTATTGAGAGGATGGGTGAGTACGCTGTGCGTACTCGCCTTATATACATGTGAGAAATGCAATCCGAGTCATACAGAAGAGATAGGACGCGTAAGTGCACGCATATATGACTAGGGTCATATATGCGCTGCCCAATAGCGCTTTACATGTGTGATTCACTTATATGCGTACGCGTACTCGATTGCTAGCATATTCCAGTTCATTCATTACATTTATAGTATTGTTACACTCCCCCTCAATCGAGTGAGCGTGCAGCTACAGGAGAAAATAGAAGTTACATCCAAAGGTAATCATCTTCAGTCTCGTAAACTTGAGAACCCATAACAGTGTTAATCAAATACCAGAACTGTGGTCTAGCAAGCGCCTTGGTGAAGACGTCTGCAAGGTTGTCCCGGGATGGGACATAAAGGGTAGAGACCTTGCGCTTCTCGATGATGTCGCGCATGAAGTGGTGTCGAATATCGATATGCTTTGATCGCCCATGGTACTGGGATTCAACAGAGAGAGTGAGCGCAGCGAGGTTGTCCGAGACGACGAGAGTGGGTGCAGTTGAAGGGAGTAGGAGTTCCTCGAAGAATTGACGGAGCCAGAGCGCCTGAGCGCAAGCGTGCGCCAAGGCCATGTATTCGGCCTCCATGGTTGATAGAGCGACAGTCGGTTGCTTCTTCGACGACCAAGCAACGGCAGCACCTCCGAGCATGAAGACGTGCCCAGAGATTGACTTCCGATCGAGTGAACTCGCGCCCCAGTCTGCATCCGAGTACCCGACTTCGCCAAAGTCGTCATCAGTGCGGCGGTAGGCAAGTCCAATGAAAGAGGTACCCTTAAGGTAGCGAAGGATGCGCTTAATCGCCGTGATATGCGCCGGACCAAAGCAACTAGTGAATTGAGCGAGGTGGTTGACGGCGTAGGCGATGTCAGGACGGGTACACAAAGCAGCATACATGAGCTTGCCAATCATAGTAGCGAATGGGTAGGTCGGACGCTGTCCTTCGTGCCTAGTGAGGTTCACAGATGGACTAGCAGGTGTATCAGCCGGGTAGGCATCGACCAGACCAGCGAGTTCGACGATGGAGTCGATGTATGCGGTCTGTTTCATGACGAGGACATGCTGCTCACGAATGCGTTCGAATTGGATGCCTAGAAAGTGGCGGAGTGGTCCTAAGTCACGCATCTCAAAGACGCGCTGTAGCTCGTCGACGACAGCCTCGGTGTGGCTAGGAGAAGTGATGACAACGGAATCGTCGACGTGGATGGCGATATATGCGTGCTGGGGACCGTCGGGCGACTCAGTGGTTCGTCTATACACACAGGAGTCGGACAGGAATCGGGTGTAACCCAAGTTCTTCAATTTAGCATCTAAGGTACGGTTCCAGACGTGTGCTGACTGCTTCAAGCCATAGAGCGAACGGCGGAGACGGAGAACAGTGCTAGTGCCATCATCAAAGCAAGGAATCTGTTGCATATAAAGTTCCTCCTCAAGTTCTCCGTGTAGGTAGGCTCCGACGACGTCAAGCTGGCGTATGTCAAGGTCGTTAAAGTTGGCAAGGGATGTGAGGATGCGCAGAGAGTCTAACCGGAGGACCGGAGCAAAGACATCATCGAAGTCCTGCCCGGGTTTCTGTGTGAATCCTTTGGCGACAAGGCGGGCTTTGTAGCGGACGACGTCGCCATGCTCGTTGCGCTTCTTGGCCAGGACCCAGCGACAGCCAATAACGTTGGCAGGCGGTGGAGGGCGTTCGACGTACTCGAAGGTGCCCATATGCGAAAGCTGGGCGTACTCTTCGTCCATGGCAGCAGCCCAGTCGGAGCGCTCGGGTCCGTTCATCGCCTCCTCGAGTGTCGGATGATCGCTGACAGCTGAAACACGTGTAGCAAATGCAGACTCGGGCTCCCCAGCGACTATGTCGTGCGTGGGGTCGATGCCATGATAGGTAGGCTCGGACAGCTTTTGTTTCAGCTTAATCCGTTCAGCAAGCTTCTCCTTAGCAGTATCGATAGGAATGAGAGCAGGAAGGCCGAAAGCATGATGGACAGGGTAGGCAGCCTCAAGAGTAGGCAGGTCGGCGTACGGATCTTCGTCAAGGCACAGATTGGTGAGTTCTGGCTCGGCTTCGACGTTAGACAGTGGACTATCAGGAGTGTATGCGGGCTGACCATTGTTCTTGTCTGCAGAATCGTCGACTTTGATGGTAACGCCGCCATAATCGCTAACAGTCGAGAGCAGGGGCTGCCCAAGACGTCCGGTGCGTGTCTGAATGCGATCGCTGGAACCCTGAGGCATCTGTTTAAGTAGACGCATCGATTCGCGAGTCTTGGAGCGTGAGTTACGGACGGCTGGCATCGCAGACGACGAGGCAGTCACCTTTGCAGTTGAGCGAAGGATGCGAGACGATTTGGATGGTTGGAAAGGTGCTTTAGGCAGTGAGGGAGCAGTGGCAGTAACAGAGGACTTAGACGAGTGCGCTGGAGCTGCTGAATGCGCTGAAGTCTGTGGCTTCGTCCCCTCTGTCTTTATAGGTGCAGGGATAGTATTCGTCTGATTCGTTATCGCCTGTGCTCCCCCTGTTGGGTCGCTTGCCTTCGGTTGTTCAGCCTTGCTGTCCATTTTGGACGCTTGCTCCCCCTCAGCAGGTGGAACGACCGATTCAAGCAAGTCATAATCATCCGGATCTCCCCCTGTAAGCGTCTGACTCCTAGGGAACGCTACATTGCGTGAGTGGAGAATCCTGTTCGTGCCGGACTTGTAATATCGCCAGCTCTTCCCTTGAGTGTCTGAAATGCCTGTAAAAGTCGCTGTAATCGTCTTGGGGTCGAGTTTTGACTGATTCTCCCCCTGATTCAGGACATAGCACTTGCTACCCCATTGCTGCAGCGTCCCAACGTCAGGCTTCTTGCCCCAGAATGATTCGAATGGAGTCGGCCAAAAGGTGCCGTGTACCTGCGTAGGTACTCGATTCTTGATGTAGCATGCATATGCTAACGCTTCATTCCATAGAAACTTCGGTGCTCCTGATTCAAGGAGCATCGCACGCGCATGCTCGACAAGTGTGCGATTCAGACGCTCAGCAATGCCGTTTTGTTGGGCTGAATAGGGTGCCGTGTGTCACAACCCACCTGAAGGCTGACTTGTGAATGATGAAGGGGAAGGGGACAG
>MU132257.1:44281-85167 GCA_015039395.1 Ceratobasidium sp. AG-I
ACCATTGTCCCTTGCAAGACATTCAGTAACAACTGTCTTATCGTCGTCGCCAGCCTTTCCGCTTTACTCGCTCGTCTATTCATTCGTCTTTGCCACCAGATACGTCCGCCGTCGTCAGTCTACCACACGTTCGCAACATCTTAGAAGAGGTTGTGACATTAATGGTATACATGACATCCAATTGTGATGGGGTTTATGGTTCGTCTAATCTTGATAAAAGTGCTAGTAATTGTCTACATGAAGATTTGCTACGTGGGAGGGATTGAGTGGGCGGGAAAATGTGAAATAAATTGCATTAAATAGCTGGGTATGTGATGCATATATCCGGGAATTCACGCGGGAATTGGCCAGCATTTGAGCGCTTAGTGGCAGGATTCCTGGGGAATCCCGCCAGGAACTTGACCAATTTTGGCCATTCCTGTGCTCCTGCTCCCTGCCTGCACCTGGGAATATGCGTGAATTTTTGCCTGCAGCATTGGGAATTCCCGGGTGCTGGTCTCCCAGGCGACATCCTTATTTCTAGCACATCAGGGAGAACCCCCAGTACAGAATGAATGATATTGACCTAAATTTAGCTGTATTAAAACTTTTAGGTTTTTACCAACCCCCCCTTTTCATACACCTAAATTTCATTAATTTAGGAATTTCAAATTTCTGAAAAACATTCCTTTCGTCATGTTTGTCACTTCTAGCACTTTTCCAGATTTGGCATTTAATCAATTTAGGCACATTTAGGGGCATTTAGCAGATTTAGCCAAATTTAAGAAATTTAGCTAAATTTGAAATTGAGATCTTAATGAAAGTTGAGCATTTTCCTGATGCACTATGAGCACTGATGAGTGTGTCAAGTTTGTGCTTTGAGAAGCAATAACTGGGTTTAGCTTGGAAGGAGTCACTGTTGTAAGTACTTTATTTGAACATGCTATCTAGGCTCACTTGCCTCAGGCTATGGTGAAACAAGCACTGGGGTTGCATACCAGTGTTGCGCATCTTGCTGCAGCCAACGCAGAACTTCCGGTGTTTGACACCCCTCCTGGCGAATGCATGTGGGGGTTATACTTGGTATGCATAACCTCCCCACTTTCTTCATTCACTTACATTGGGGATTCAGTCATTGACAGAGCCCAGTGGCATCTTGCTTGCCCACTCAACCCACAGGTGGTTCCAACACATATGCTTTGCTATCAATGCGCTTTGTTTTATTGTACTATGGCAGTCCCATACCAGGCCAGGTGCTTTGACCTGGAAAAATGCCGAGTTTAAACAAATGTTTCTAGCATCACAGCAGATCCAGGAAATTCCTGAAGAATTGTTGCAGTCACAGCAGTATCAGGATTTTGTTGGCCAGATCATCTAGTGGAAAAGGGTGCCGCTAGGCTTCTGACTGCCTATGAGACAGTGAGTGATAGGTGCCCGTCCCCACCTTGTTCTCAATCTGACTAGGATGTGGTTTCTGATGATTTGTCAGTTTGGCAGTATTGTCATAATCCATCCCGACTTTGCGTACATGTACTTCAAAGACTCTCGTCGTGGACCATATATTGGTGTTGTTTCTGAAGGGCTTGGAGCTGCTATGCCAACAGGAGAGGACGGAGAGTTTGTCACAATCTTGCTAGAACAACACGACCACAAGATACTAGGTACCATAATCAAGGCTCTAATTGCCGACCGCAAGCCATTACTGGAGTGCCTCAGGACTGTGGAGCAAATGGCAAACACCGGCTTGATTTATCTTCCAGAATTGCCTCAGAGCTCACAATAGTAGCCGTTGTGTTCCGTCTTTATTGTCCATGATGGAAGTCCCTAAACTGTTAACAAATGTCGAGACTGATAAGCTATTGTTCAAATTGTGTAGCATCTAAGACAGTAGCAGCCACCATTCTAAGCGAAAGCCTAATTGCACTTAAGGATGTCAGGCGTAAATTTTGGCATGCGGAAGTGCCGGACTCTGGCACGTGATATTCCCGCAAATTTCCACGTTGCCGGAGCAGGAGCGGGAGCGAGATTGGCTGCCGACAGCTCAATTCCTGCCTGAAGTTCCCGCAAATTTCGGCACATAAGCGCCCACAGCTTCCGCATATTTCGGCATTTTTCCTGTATTTTATTGCCTTCTATTTGGCCGATATCGTGTCAAAATACTCTGCAAGAGTGTTTTGAAGCACTTAATCCAGAAATTATCATGTCCCCAAATGTCACCACAAACTCATGTATAAGGACTCCTAAAATGCGCAAAACTCACAGCTTTCAGACCATATAATACACTTGTGCTAAATAAATTTCCCTGGCTGAGATATCACAGAAATACTCTGAGAGGGGAATTACCCCTAAAAAGCGCCACATGCACTAATGAACCCCACTGGGGAAATACCGCTCCCTTGTTCAATATGGGTGCGCCTATGCTATTAGATAGTAAATACAAAGTTTCAGAAGGATTGGAGCATGGGAAGGGGTTGAACTGATCAAAATACAGGGGGAAAGGGTCTTAAATCACTATAATTCCCCTCATACTGCATTATCCAGGACAGATATGAGAATTCCAATGAGTACATTATGCTCAGAGCACTTGATTACCATAGTTCGCCTTATCAGAACAATTATTTCTGCCTCATCTTAGAAAGCAAACTATGGAAACACCTGCCATACAGTATGTACACACTCTCACTGGAGTGCATGTTAGTTCACATGAATCCAGAGTAGCTATGAATGGAATTCTGTGTGTACTGAGGTTATCAACTATTCTGAGAAGGATGTACTCATTGGAATTGTTTAAAACCTCCTTGTTCCTCTTGCATGGCAGACATAGGGGGAATAGGGGCTGGCGAGATTCCCCCCTGCTATATCTACACAACTGCTGATTCATAGACTCTGTAGCTTTGTACAAATAGTCTATATACCATTAAGAAGGTATTCGCACCATTAGATGGAGCTCATATGTGCTCAATATAAGTCAGGAAGGTCTGCGATTGTCAATGATTATTTATGGATCAGTATTCTGCCAATTACTATGTGTTAACAAATTATTTCTGCACGCGTAAAAGTATATTCAGATAGCTACGAAATATGCGCATTTAATGAGCCCTTAATCATTTGGTTGTGGTGGGTTTTGAGGTGCAAGAATTGCGGGAATCTCGCTAAGTGCGAGCATTCCGGCAAAGTGCAGAAATGCTGCCGAAATCCAGCACTTCGGCGTGTGGGAGCCGGTGCGGGTGCGAGATTGGCCCTTGAGGGGCCGACTTTGGCGTGCAGGTGCCGAATTCCCGCAGAAACTTCGGCCCGACATCCTTAATTACACTTAGTGAATTAACCCAACCAGGAAAATCGAGTCAGCTCAGGATCCAGTTTTGGATGGTGGCTGCCACCATCCCATCTTTGGATTTGAATTACGTGTTCTACAGTTATAAACTTGCATGCATGTGGATTATATAGGTGCTTTATTCTAGTGACGTAAAATTTAAGATTATGCAAGAAGCAAAAAGATGCCATGAGTCCGGTTTGAAGAAACGACCTGCATAAGCATGTCGCACAGAAACATCAGGAAAATGCTCAACTTTCATTCAGATCTCAATTTCAAATTTAGCTAAATTTCTTAAATTTGGCTAAATCCGCTAAATGCCCCTAAATGTGCCTAAATTGATTAAATGCCAAATCTGGAAAAGTGCTAGAAGTGACAAACATGACCAAAGGAACATTTTTGAGAAATTTGAAATTCCTAATTTTATTAAATTTAGGTGTATGAAAAGAGGGGGTTGGTAAAAACCTAAAAGTTTTGATACAGCTAAATTTAGGTCAATATCATTCATTCTGTACTGGGGGTTTTCCCTGATGAACTCCACAAGTGAAAATTTGTGATACCTGCAGCAAATAATACCCACAAATACCTGCATGCAAGTAGCAATAGCGGGAGCGGGAAGCACAACAATGTGTGGAATACCTGGCGGGAATTGTGTGGAATACCCGCGCTTAAGCGCCAATATGTCCGCAAAATACCTGCGCATCCAATGCACATTTCTCCGCATTTATGCGCATTTTATTTAGTATAGATCATGCAGAAACACTCCTCAGAGTCTGCAAGGCTCGATTTCTGAAGTTTGAGTGTCCACAAATCCCACCACATTCTCATGATAAGTAGTTCATAAAATGCGCATAATTCACAGCATTCAGAATATATAAGTCACACCATCTCAAAAAATCAAACAGGCTCTCTGAGTGGGGATTTACTCCTTCCAGGGGGATTACCCCTGAAAAGCGCCCCATGCACTAGTGTAACCAACCGGCAGAATGCCGCTACCCTGTGTGCGATGGATGCGCTGGGGTCTAAATAGTCCATATACAAAATCTCAGACTCTATGGAGCATGGGAAAGGTAGTAAATGGGGGGAATACATCGCCCAGGGGGAAATCCCCTGATAAAATGCCTTCCACATGATGAATGGCTTCGATTCAAGAGAATCCAATGAGTACATTCTACTTAGAATGCTTGATTACACTAGTGCTAGTCTCACTCAATTTTAGCTACAGTTCAACACCATTGATGTGTCTGTCTAACAAGGTGTGGGCCATGGAGCAGACAGTGGGAACTGATGATAGCATTGGGGCAGTCACAGACTATCTACAGATGAGATAGGTTCTCATTCAGTACTACATATTACTCCAATGATATCTCAATCATTGGACTTTGCATAGGCAGTGCCAGACTGGTCCAATGTGAGGTGTGAACAAGAGGGGGATTATATTGACACATCTTGTCCTGTCCTCATGTTTCCCATGATTGGAATCTCACAGAAACTTCCCAGTAAATCAGATTAAATACAAGAACACTAAATAAACTTGCACACTAGTGGAATTCCATCTGCAAATCCTTCAAAATGAGGGTGTGATGCCTTTGGGGATTATTTCTACAGGTGTTCTGTACATTTCATGCCCAGTAGAATTTATTGAGTACATGTACTTAGTATAGATTAAGAGCCCTGAATTATGCGCAATTTCCTGTATAGTTCATTAAGTGATGTGATGACATTGGTGCGCGGGTGATTTCACATACCTGCAGAATCAGCAAGAATGCTGAAATACCGCGGAAATTCTCACATTCCCACATGCAGGAGCGGAATTTCCCCCACAACATCCTTGGACCTGCAGATCCTCAGTCTGATGCTCTCCCAACTGAGCTACCACAGCTGATAGTTGGCCACATCAGCAGCACCAGGATAGGACAGGTTGTATGGCACCAGGTCACCCATTCAATCCAGGTTTGTGGCATTCTTTTTGTGGCATGTATTTTATGTGTATGCGCCCACCAGCAAGCAAGGACTCACAGGCTTGCACAGACACTGGTATAAAAAAATTCAACACCCTTTTTGGGATTCAGCTCCTCGTGAGATGTGTGATGGTAAAAAAACAAGTATACAAAAGTCATAGAATCAGTGTAACTCTGTCTGACGCACTTGGCATGCTAAAAACACTCGAAGTGAGGCTCTGTATGAACTGGATGTCCCAAATTTTGGGTGTAGCACTTTTTGAGGTACCTCTTTTGGGGTAAAATGACATAAAAATGACAGTGATATCAAAAAAGATACTTTTGACACAAATTTTGGGGGTTCACTTTTGGGCAATTATGCCCCAAAATTGAATAATGCTATGAATCATGGCTATGTTATTATGTGCAGAAAAGAGCTCAACATTCATAAAAGGAGCTCTGTATGGCTACCTGAAATTTATGTTTTTTCACCCAATTTTTGGTACATCCACTTCACACAGAGTAGGGGGGGGACTGAAAAGGCATGATTTTTAGAGCTGCCAGGAGTAGGCCAACAGCTTAGAGTAAATATCAGGAACTATAGGGCCGAGTATTCTCACTAGGCCCACCCTTTGACGCTCCCTAAAATAGCTGTTAGATATGGAGATAATGCCCTCATAAAACTACAGGTTTCATCAAAGATGGGTCACATTTGGTTGAACTCCTCAGAAATCTGCAGTTTTGTGAGAGCATTATCTCCACAGCTAAGAGCTATTTTAGGAAGCGTCAAAGAGTAAGCCTATATGGAAATAAGATATTCTGAATCAATTAGATATTGCAGATTGTGTATTAACAGTCAAGGCATATTGCCTTTTGTACATGTTCCACACGTATTCACTACCATACAAAGTAATAGACACGAGTACATAGAACAAGAGTTAGTCAGTGGAACATGTAGGCATGACTATATGTGGGTCGCTCAGAGCTTATCCTCAACAGCCTATTCAGAACCCCCAACCCCATAGCTCCTAATATTTACACTAACCCATTGGCCTGCTCTTGGCAGCTCTAAAAATCATGCCTTTTCAGTCCCCCCCCCTTCACTTTGAGTGTTTTTAGCACCCCAAGTGTGTCAGAAAGAGCTATGCTGATGCTATGACTTCAGTATACTTGTTTCGCTACACATAACTCATGAGGACTCAGCAAAATCCCCCCAAGTTCCGGGAGGCTCCGGATTGCAGGGGTGGCTCCAACCACTCCCAGAGCTCTGGAGCACTCCGGAGCACTTGTGAGCACGTGATATGACACTCTGCAGTGCTCCTGGAGCACTCCGGGAGCGCTCCAGAGTCCTCAGGAACGCCATACTGTGTGCTCCTTGAGCTCCTCATCAGCAAAAGGTGGATTTGTTATTTAACTTGGAAAGTTGGATTTGGTAGGATTTGGCAGGATTTAGTGAAATTAACCTGGATTTATTGGATTTAGTTGGATTACATCAAATTCACTGAATTGTCTTTTATTTGAGGAAATAAATCCTGCTGCCGATTTGAAATAGGTACCAGCAGCAGTCCTTGTCCTGATCTGTCAATTGGCATCAATTAGTACCCAGTTTGGATGCAAATTGATGGAGAACAAACCCAAACAGTCATCCAAATGTGAAAAGACTCACGTCTCGGCGAGAAAAATACGAATATCTCCACCATTTACTTGACAATTTCAAATCTGACAACACTTACGTAACTTTCAGAGTGGTCCGCAACTTTTCAATTTTTTGATGCTTGACCATATATGGTCTAGTCAATTTGCAATTTGATCAATATCCATAACCAGCCATGGGATTCTTTTCCCCTGTTGACCAAATGGACTAAATGCTGGAAAATACCCCCGGGTGATTGATTGGGTGCACTGGCCTGGAGTAGTTCAGTGTTGCAGGGGAGAACCTCAGGGGTCAAGGGGACTTCTGACTGATGGTGAGTCAAGCTTCTGGGCAAGGGTCAAGTGACTTGTGCCTGTGATTGATTGATGATCAAACAGACCCTATTGTTACATTTTGTTACATACCTACTGGGACCTGCCAGATTGGGGAGTTGCCAAATATGGCTAGTAGATAATCCACTAAATCCAACTAAATCCAACTAAATCCATGAAATCCTGGTTAATTTACAGCTAATAAAAAGTGGGTAGTGCTGAATCCTGATAATCCATTAATTCAGTGAAATTTAGTGTTATAGCATGTAATAAATTTTCCTATTTTTCACTGACGCTACATGATCCGGAGCAATCGGTCGCTCCGGAGCGCTCTGGAACTTAGGCAGATTTTGCTGGGGAGCTATATCCCACAACTGGTGTTGAAATATTTTTACCCATTACAGTATTGTACATCAGGGAAAACCTCAGATCCAAATAACATATTATTTGCCTGAATTTGCTTGTTTTCCCAATTTACTAACCCCCCCTCTTTGATCACTGTTATTTACTCCCATTACACCCATTTACCTGGGGTAAACTGGGCGAATTTGCCCGAATTTTTCCTGAGGGCTGTGTAACAAGATGTTACTGACTGCTTTTGCCAGCAGCCGGTACATTTGCAACCCGGGTTTTTACTGACGTAGTATGCAGTGCTCATTCCATTGCCCACCAACAGATATGTGGACTGTATGCGTCAACCTTTGACTTGATCAACAGAGAGTTTTGGCATAACAGCAATATCAAAATGTCGCTATTCTTCAATCCTACAATACTCGGCCATTTCCTAACATCACAGAGTGAAGCTCAGGAATTATGCTCCATCAGGAAATCCGGGCTCAGCTTGTGAGTGCTCGGGAGTGTTCAAAGTAGCTAAAGTCTTCCGAGACATGGTATCCCTTTTCAGAAGCTTGCAAGCACTTTGAAAGTGCTCAGAAAGCTTAGTCAGCATGTCAAATCCAATGTAGATAGAGACTTGCATGCTAACTCAACGAATATCCGTTCGTTTTGGCCGATTATTGCGCCATTGAAAGCGCACTCAAAGACTGCACATATGGTCTCAACATCTGACAGACAAATTTGTGCCAATTACTTGAGGCAACGGTTGAGCTTTTGGGAACCATCAGGCTAATGGCGTTGATCACGTGATTTGTCATCAGCCACAGACAAATTGTTAAGTATAATCGTTTCCGCACCCCTGTTGCTCACAGCTAGGAGACAGTTCTATGACAATTCTTCAACGCGCTTTCAATGGCGCAATAATCGGCCAAAACGAACGGATATTCGCTGAGTTAGCATTCAAGTCTCTATCTACATTGGATCTGACATACTGACTAAGCTTTCCGAGCACTTTCAAAGTGCTTGCAAGGTTCTGAAAAGGGATACCCTGTCTCGGAAGACTTTAGCTAATTTGAACACTCCCGAGCACTCACAAGCTGAGCCCGGATTTCCTGATGGAGCATGAGTGCACCGCACGAGCATGCAAAATATGAGAAAGCTAGGCACAGCGAAAAGAGAAATTAGAAACATATTTTTCGGGGATAGCGACAATGTCCCTATGCCCAAACCCCTAATCTAAAATCTTCTGAATATGTTTTCTCCAATATTCGGGTGTAAGCGCCCAGTCACGCTCACGTGCTTGTCAGGACACCAGGCACTATCAATGGATTAACCGTCTTAGGTCCCGGGGTCCGGAACCAAGAACTCTACTTGTCTCGGCTGTCACCACAGGACCTATATCTTTCCTAGTCTCGACCGAAAGAAAATCCGTTCTTGCTCGACCTCAACACCACGACGCTCACTGTCTTTTTATTGTGCTGCTGCAGAAAACTCTATACTTGACCCCTAGCAAACTTAATGGCTCGAATGGGAGGATTAAGGGGCTGGATCTGGGGAGTGTGGATGGTACTTGCAGTGGTACCAAGCGTGTTTGGTGGTATTCCTTGTAAGTCGAGCTCGTGTTATGGTTTTCCATCGAGAAAGCAAATGGAGAGACCGAGGAGCTGACGATTTTTGTCTTGCTTGGCGATTTGCCGTCTCGGTCGCAACCGCTCCGTTGCACACGACACACCTATCCTACAACGCGCTCTTTGCTTCCTTCAATATCTAACGCCCACCTACAACCTCTGCCAACGTTTTTCGCGCCTCCCGACGCGATGATCACGTCAAATTAGCCTACCTCAAAATCAAAACTCCCTCCCCAACCACCCCCTGGCTCGTCGGTCAAGCAAACCCAATCACATGGATTTCTGCTCACGAAGGAGTCACCCAATTCGATGTTGAGCTTGCTCGACTCAAGACTGACGGACTGCTGTTTGTTGCGCGCAATGGTGCGTTTTGTCTTCGGTTTCCACTCTTTTCCTCTTTGCGGCGCTAATTTCGACATCTTTGTCCATTCTGGGAACGGATTACAACAGTCTCAACAGCATGGAACTCCTTAAACGTAATGCTCGACTCGGTTCCCGCCGGCGATGACTACTACGTCCTCTTCATCGACTCAATCCACGGCAACATGTACTCCATCTCCGAGCGTTTCTCTATTCTCTCCGCGGGCAATACCCCTACCGCCGGCGCAGTCGGCACACCTCTCCCTACCGCATCAACGGTCACTCTCAAAGGTGGACCAAACCCGACTGCACAATTCGCGTACACATTTGCTGGTGTGAGCGGAGCCGGAAGTCGGTGGGGACAAGGTGGATTTGGATGGGGTAATGCGTGGGGCGGACGAGCGACCATGGGTGTTGCGGTCGCTGCAGGAGCGGTACTAGGGTCTTTTGTTGCGTTGTGGTAGTCATATGGTTCGTGCTACAGTCGGATGGACGGAAATGGTTAGGTTTAGAGTACAATCTCTGTAGTGTGTTGCGTGCAAGGGCACGCAATGCGTCTTGTTTCCTGCTTTCGGACTTTCTCTTATATTCTCGCTCGCGATGCAGTCTTTCGTTGTATAACCTCAGCGCAAATGCAGTCCTTCGTTCAATACTAGTATCAGCTTCGGCGCGGGAATTTCAAAAGATGACCGGTATGAATTAAACCGACAAAAGTACAGGGAGGATCTATCGTGATAGTCGCAGCCCTCCTGAGCTGGTAGGTCTAGCGGAGTTTGGAGAAGATTTTCGGTGCGGCGCAGTTCTGGGGGAAATTTGTTAGATCAGGTTAGGGGCAGGGTAGGGATGGACATACGTCTACGCAATGCATGAGACTAGAAATGACATAGTAATTAGCTTTCAAGCGAAAATAAGGCGATTGGTTCCACTCACTGGACTAAGATCATTAGAATACAACGATTCAAATTCGAGGGATAAATTAGCCATGCACATATTTATGATTGATTCGTACTCACATCTTCATACGAATAAACGTCAGTCAGATCTCAAAAGCAACAAAGATAATGATAAACTCACAGCTCCTCAACGCAATCCTCATGCTTGAATCCCTGCCCGCTCGTGACCTTTTCTGTGCAATGCTGGAAGTGCTTATCGAACCCTGCACACGCAGGAGATTGCTTGCACTCTTCGCGCAGCTCGGGGAGGGGCTACTCGTATCATAACCACCGTTAGCCTCGATCACCTAACTGGACGTCGACTTAACCCAGAGACGACACTCACATCTTCAGGTTCCTCCTCCTCCTCAGCTTCCGGCTCTTCCTGGGCCTCACCCTCCTTAGGGGGTTTCTCCTCCTCCGCGTACGAGGTCGGTAGGAATGACGAGAAGAACGAGGTCAACGTTGAGGACATCGCGCCAAAAGTCAACGATTATCAGTCGTAGGAAATGTGAGGGAGGTGGGAAAGAGTGGCGCTTGTGGTTGTGTTTGGTGCGGGAAGAGTCGGATGGACTGACAAATCGGATGCGCTGGATTGTTATGTCCGTCCTGTTCCTTCCTGTCCTCCTCCTTGCGCTTGGTGTCCGTTGGTCTTCGGGGAGCTGGGTACTGGAGAACAGACTTCCGCTGGTGGTTATTCTTGTCTGACGGAACTCTGTTTGCTTGTTCTTTGAGATATTCCATTTACTTTGAATTATTATTAGCTCTTTGGTTGCGAGCTGGTTTTTATTCGACTCTAACCTTTGGAGAACTGGACTTGTCGCACGTTTTCTCCTCAATTTTATTTCGTTAGCAATGAACCGATACTTGTCAAGACGATTCAGCACTACCCCCACTCCCCCGCCCGTTTCATCACGCACTCGACCCTATGTTCTCGCACTCCAACGGCTTTCCGCACGCACCGGCACACCTCTTCCATCGCTAATCGTCAGCTTTGCTATCTTGCATGAGATAACTTCTGTGGTTCCACTTGTTAGTGTGTTCTTCGGCGCCCGGGCTTTAGGAGCCGGCGACGCACTGGTCACAATACCCTATCCAAACGGCCAATTAGAGGAAAACCAAACAGGAGGCTGGGTCATTCAGACATGTCGCGGTTGGGTTGACGAGGGTGAAGCGTGGGCGGGCCGCATAGGAAGGCGGTACGGCCTTTTTGGGTATCAAAAGAGAGACAAATCGGATATAGCCAGGGAGGAAAGCGACGTCAAACCAATGCGTCTGGCAGGCGACGTCGCAAATGCGGTTCTAGCATACGGTGTAGTTAAAGTGCGTACCTCGATCCTGCGATTACCTAGAGTATCTCAGGAGTTTGGGTTGGTCTTCAGGCCGTTATGCCCCTCCGAATCGGGCTCTCGCTCTGGCTCTCCCCAGCGTTTTCACGTCGATGTGTAGATCCTATACGCATGGGGATCGCAAAACTATGGCCGAGGGCGAAGGGTCGGAAGTAGCCAGATGAAATCATGCGAAGTGTGGAAAAGGATATATGAATCATTTTGCATCGGTGGCGTCAATCGCCCGCGCGGTGCCAAACATGCTGATTGGTCGATGCTTACTCTATGACGCTTGACGCACTGCAAACACACTCTATTTACCCGCATACTTTATCAGATGCCCGCGTAGGGGGGTCCTGAAGTCTTCGCAACGTGCATCTTGCTATCCAGTGTATTAATACATGAATACTATATCGTACTATTAGGCGCACTACGGGACTATTAAGCATTAGTATGTCGGATTATGTTTTCCGAAATATTCCCATCAACGTCCACTCCGCCGCATAGGCTCGGCGTCTATAGCGGAACATCCCGCATAAGTCGACTATCTGGTGGCGCAATTCCAATGTGTCTCTATATAGGGGGAATGATAGCCTTCACCAGCACGATTCATCAGTAACACGGCAATATCGCCCATTCCAGGACTCACGTATCGTCACCCGTCCGTTCTAGGCAAGTCCTCATGTCAATCATTTGCTCTACGATCCCACAGGCGATCTCCGTTTTTTGCGTTCCTAATGCAGTACTCAATTGAGTGCTCCCGAATTTGCGTTTTTCCTCAATCCCGTACTCGTGTCAGCTCACTAGACTACTTATACTGCTCTCTCTCTAGGCATTTCATAAACACTACTTTTCAGACCACCTCACTATGCAGACTACGCGCTCGCCGAAACACAGGCCTCGTACTTCGATTCATCGTCACCCCCACTCACCAGATCAAGCCACATCTCAATTCCAGCACCTCCCAGCATCGGTCTTGTTGCTTATCGCGACGGCGCTTGCGCCACCTGTGCTGAAACATACCTTCCGGCCCCCAGGATATCGTGCCGCGCAACGATCACTGCTCTCTTTAGCTCTTACATGTAGAGCACTCCGTGCTGAGTGTTTCCCACTCGCAGCGCAGGTATTCAGGTCTCCTGGCCTGAAGCCACAAAGCGTTGCGGATTTAGGGGAGAGCGCGACAGCGCTCGAAGTCAAGGTGGATTTTCTATTAGCACATGAAGGCTTGTGGGGCCTAGTTCGGTGAGTAGTCTTACAACAGTTCAATGACATCCAGTTGGACACTCGTCCTTCCTCGAGGCTTTCCCTGTCATCCATTTTGGCTCGGCCCCGGGATCGGTGCCTCCGTGCCCTGTCTCGATCCCTTTACCGATTGATCTTCCCACTGCTATTCATTCATTCATTTACACCATACTTGATCGCTCGAAGCCTTCTCATACTCACAAGGCTTCCTTCTTCCCACTCACAGGAAACTCGACATCGAAATCCATGCACGCGGGTCTCAGCGTCTGGCAACCAAACTCGCCCAACTCCTCACAACCCTCCCGAACGTCTATTTCCTCTCGCTTAAACTACCCAGCTACCACATATTCCGAGATGCACTCTCTACAGACCTTCGTAAAGCTATGTCCGATCTTAAACAGGCTGAAACAGCAAATGGATGTTGGCGAAGGATAAGAGAACTCTGCGTCGATGTGCGCTCTACATGGATGTTAGAGCTCTTTCCGTGCGTCCGAGAGCTCATTGTGTGGAGTTGGCCTAGTGAGGTGGTGAAACAGGGTGGACTGACAGAGCGTGAGACGACGGACGGCTGGAGGTCACTATTATTTGGTACGCCGCTCCCCTCTCAACTTAGTAGTCTAGGTATGCTCATATGTGATAGGTCTAAATACGCAGGCTCCGTGCGTTACGGAGGTCGAGGTTGGCGGGTTATCTGTGTATGATGTAAATGAGATTTTCCCGGTACGTTTACCAGCACACGCTTAGTTTGTGCGAGGAATCATACTAATACTAAGACACAGTCCTTGGCTAACTACCTAGGCAAAGTCGCCACTCTGAGATTTCTACACCGCAAAGAAGCCCACGGATCCATTCCTCTCAGTCACCCTTCGGCTCTAGCTGTCATTCCTTCAGACTTAGCAGAGTCCATTCGGATGCTTTGGGAAGATACTAGAGACGACGAAGAGTACGAGGGACAGAAGATTTGCGGATGCCCAGGCGGTGTGCAAAGAATTGTGTATTTTGACTTGCAAGAGGAGTATGGATCTTGTTATGTGCCATCCAAAGATCGACCTTGGATGGATGGAGCTCCTGCAATCGTTTTGAGTCGTAAGGACTTTCAGGACAGATCCTAGACTCTTGGATTGTAATATGTATTAATATTGTATATTTTCGCTGCGAATAATGTCCTTCCTGATCTCAAACACCACTTCGTCTGTCTTACATGGCTGAATAACATAGTTTGTTGGATAGTTTTATCGTTGTCGAGGATGATGGCATTTGTCCTAGTCATCACGTGACTCAAACGCATTACAATATCTCCCTTGGTAATTTCCTGGTAAACCACTACCAGGTGGCTCACCCATCCAACACCAATCTCTTCTACTCTGCGCAAAATCCATCCCTCAAAATTACTCGCCAAAACTATGAGCGATATTTTGATTCGAAAGCGCCCCTTGGCGTCTGATGGCCAATCCTCGCAGCGGAAGTTTTACAAGAAGACCGCACGCGGGAAGGTTCTCAAAGGTGCGCACCATCTAGTTTATATGAAAATATTTGCAGACCTGAAACTGTGTAGTTCTGAGGGAGCGGTATGTCCGCGACGATATTGGATGCGGAATCGACGGATGCCAGAGTTGTTCCTCCTTTGATCACGCAGCGGGAGAGGAATACCTCCCTGCAACTGGAGATCTAACACACTCTGCATTTCCTGCGGGGCATTTTATTGTTCCTGATACCAATGTATTCTTGCATCAGGTGAGTCCCATCTTGGCGCATTATGGGACTTATCATAATGTTCGGTTATTTCCAGATGGATCTCATGGAATCCCCGCTATTCACAGCTCCCATCATACTTCTCCAAACCGTGATCGACGAAGTTCGGCACCGCTCACTACCACTACACGCCAGACTCAAGGGCCTTATTGCGTCGGAAGACAAACATATATACGTCTTCTATAACGAATTCCATGCGTGCGTAGCTTTATTGATACACGTGGTGCCACTTCACCGACTTTTGTTATAGACAAACCGCTATAGTTCGCCAGGCCGAAGAAACACCGAACGATCGCAATGACCGTGGTATGTTGGTTGCTCATGAGCTAATGCTCGTCTCACAAAATGAACCTTAATATCAGGCATTCGACTATCTGCTTCGTGGTATACTAAGCACTACGCGCATTCAAGACCTTTCCGCAAAGGCGCTCCCCAATCAAGCATAATTCTTTTGACAGATGACGCGGAGAACCGGCGTCGTGCAGCCAAGGAGGGGCTCCAATGTCTATCAGGTCCGTATTCTCTAGGCTGATCGAATATCAGCCGCAAACTCACAGGGCATGACAGTTCGAGAATACGTGACTGGCACCAAAGATTCGAGCGCTCTACTTGATTTGTTGGCTGCAGAAAGCATGGAGGGTGAGCCTGATGCTGGGGCGAAACCTGGAAAGCGGAAAGTACTCTACGAGGAGGTCAGTCGCCGGTGTCAAGGCAAATCCAAACTTGGATCTTGATTCGCTTACAATTCCGAATTTAGTACCTTCCTCAATCTACTCTCATCGCTGGCGTAAAAACTGGCGAATTACATCAGGGGTACTTCAGCGCCAATGCATACAACTACCTTGAGGTTTGTCTTTGAATATAGAATGACATGCAGATCTGTCTGATTCCGTCTTCATACTTTTAGGGTTCGGTTAACGTGTCTGGGTTTACAAAACCAGTCTTATTGCTCGGCCGCGAAGCGATGAATCGTTCCGTGCAGGGAGATTTTGTGGTGGTAGAGTTGCTTCCAGAGTCGGAATGGAAGGCACCCGCAGATGCCGTTATCGACGCAGATGGTAAGCAAACTTATTTCGTGTGCAACGCTGCGGTTATTGACTTGACGAAATGTGTGTGTTTTGTTTTGGTAGCTGCTCAACGCAACGATAATCCGGATGATTCGGCCAGTGAAGGTGGCTCCTCGGATGAGGGGGATGTGGACCAGCGCGAACGACGCGCTGCTCGCGACACTTCTGAGCGAAGCCCCAAGGAGAAACAGCCGACCGGGCGAGTTGTTGGTGTGATGAAGCGAAATTGGAGAGCGTAAGTAAATTTATACATCCTTTGTCACAATTTCTTACCTTGATGTGGCCTAAAGCTACGTCTGCCACATTGATCGGTCTTCTCTTTCTTCCACCTCTTCAACTACACTCTCCGCCCAGTCAGTGTTTGCCACGCCTGTGGATCGTGCTCTTCCACGTATCCGACTACGAACACGCCAGGCCCCTTCACTTCTCGGTCAGAAGATTCTCGTCTCGCTTGATCGATGGGACACACATTCGCGATATCCCGATGGGCACTTTGTTCGGGCGCTGGGCAAGGCCGAAAGCAAGGAAGCTGAGCGAGAGAGCTTGCTGCTCGAATTTGACGTCCCATATCGCCCCTTCGGAAAGGCAATTTTGGACTGTTTGCCTAAGGAAGGAGACAAGTGGGTTGTGCCACCCAAGAGCGAAGCTCGGCCTGAGTGGAGAGACCGAGAGGATCTCAGGGAGTTAATTATCTGCAGTATCGATCCTCCCAGTACGTTTTTCGTTTGTTTGTTCGAGAAACTCTCTGACGTTTGACATTTTGTAGACTGCCAGGACATTGATGATGCCCTTCACGCGAGGTTACTCCCGAACGGCAATATTGAAGCGGGAGTTCGTAAGTGGTTTAGTCATCATTCTTGACTTGAAATAACGCATAATTCTATTGACTGGTAGACATCGCCGATGTTTCTCACTTTGTGCACGCTGATACGCCAATGGACAACGAGGCTGCTGCTCGAGGGACGACGGTCTACCTCGTTGACAAACGAATTGACATGTTACCGAGTCTGCTGGGTACAAACTTATGTTCACTTCGACCATACGTGGAACGTCTAGCATTTTCTGCTATTTGGGTAGGACTTAACTTGGCGGTTTTGTGTAAAGTTACTGATGCGCGTTTGCATTGATAAATAGGAATTAAGCCCTGACGCAGATATTGTCAACGTACGCTTCACAAAATCCGTAATCGCATCGAAAGCAGCGTTCACCTACGAGGAAGCCCAAATTCGGAAGGACGATCCGTATGTCTCTCGGCTTCTCGATCCTTCCATTTTCTCATGATTAAGTTCAGGACGCTCAATGACGAACTCACAAAATCAATTCGACTCCTTAACACTCTCGCCTTAAAGCTCAAAGCACAACGGATGGCGGCAGGCGCATTGAACTTGGCGTCTCCCGAAGTCAAAATCCATCTAGATAGCGCAGAATCATCCGACCCTATTGACGTCGAGCAGAAGGAGCTCAGGGAGACAAACTCGCTTGTCGAAGAGTTCATGTTGCTCGCCAACATCAGCGTTGCGCGGCAAATCCACGAGTCGTTTCCCGCAACAGCCGTACTCAGGTGAGTTTTAATTACGAAATCCGTTCACGAATCAACAACTAGCTTTACTCTCATTTGCAGGCGGCATATGCCACCTCCGCACAGCAATTTCGAAAAACTGCAGGACCTCTTGATGAAGTTGAAAGGGATGAATCTAGACGTTTCGAGTTCTGGTGCCTTGGCCGCATCCTTAGACAAATGCATCGTAAGTACTGACGCATATTATCGTGACTGATGCCAACGTCCTTTTGCTGCCTAGGATCCAAATGAACCTGCATTTAACACCCTTGTCCGCATTATGGCAACTCGATGTATGCTATCCGCCGAATACTTTTGCGCCGGAAGCGTATCACGAGATACTTTCGGACATTATGGTCTAGCAAGCCCAATTTATACGCATTTCACCAGCCCTATTAGGCGATATGCAGGTATGTTATCCCTATTTTGAACCCCTTGATTCTGAGATGCGAACTGATTATTTCGTAGACGTGCTCGCTCATCGCCAGCTATCTGCATCAATTGGGTACACCCCGCTGCATGCCACTCTTCATACAAAATCACACGTTGAACGCGTCATGGGTGTAATCAATCGCCGACATCGAATGGCTCAAATGGCTGGCCGAGCAAGCGTCGAATTCTACGTTGGCCTGGCACTCAAGGCACGAAACAAGGCAGTCCACGATGGAGAAGGGGTAGTCGAAGATGCTTTTGTTATCAAGGCCTTCAGAAACGGAGTGGCAGTCTTTGTTTCCAAGTGCGTGGACCCCTCTCTCTTCTAATACTGCGACGCTGACTGTCGGTTCTAGATTGGGAATTGAAGGCCTGGTCACATTCAAAGAGGAGAAGGAGTTCGACCCGGAGTCTTACTCTGTAACTCTACCGGGACCCAACGGCGACGTCAAGGTTGCCGTATTTGATCGCGTGCAGGTCAAGATTTGGGTAGAGCAGGACAAAAACACGTTGCGAGGCAAGGTCAAAATGTGTCTTCTGTCGCCCGTAGATAGTACTGGGATGTAAAATAGATTTTAATAAAGATATTACTTGCTTTATGATGAAAAACGCCGCTACCGATGGCTACGCGGTTGGCGATTTGATACACAACACATCAAGTTCAATCATTATATTGTGTTCAGAATTTACATAGTCAATCCAAATTTGACGTGGTCTAAAGACAGTGGGTTCACTTGGCAAAAGATATTAAGCCATACCTGGACAATCCATCGGTTAGAAAACAGCAAACAGTACTCATTGTTAGAGCTTACTTTCCGCCTGCCCGCCAACCCTTCTCTTTCTCATCTGCGTCTAGGTTCTCCGCTACCCCTGGTGCAAGACCAACTACAACATCCGCTTTACAAGTTCGCAATGATAGGATGGGGAATCGGCCGGCCAACGGACCTATATTGATCAAAAAGGGGATAAGGACACCATCCCCAGCGCGCATACACGAGAGCTAATTACCGATAGCAGTCTCCCATGGCGTGTCGTTCGGCCATTTGATGTCACCTGTGAGTTTTCGATAGCTACCCGCGCAACATTCATTAGCATTTATTTGTACCATCTTTGGGTACACTTACTTCAAGTCTCCCTGATTACGAGCAAAAGATTAGATCAAGATTCAACTGTTTTCAGGGCACTCACCTTGAAAATGACCAGTCCACTTCCATCCAATATCTTGCCGGCATTCTCACCATCCAGCCCCTCTGCGATCTCCCAGTATCCACCTGGTGCGACCCAGAAAGCATACGTACTCTCTGGGCTAAGTCCAAATACCCCTTGTTTCACGTAGCCCTCCCATCTCGCAAGCATTTTTGCCAACGCCTCAGGACGCATGGCCGATTTCTCGAGCGTGGTGAAAAAGGACGGATCTGTAAGCCCCCGGAAGATCGAGCTGAAATCGCGTGGGGTTACGTCTGAAACAAACCATGGGATGGGTTTGGGACTAGAATCGCAGATATTGTTAGCGTAACCCCAATAGGGTGATTATCTTCAGCATGTACGAACGGTGGCTGGGCGGTGGGAGGATGTTTGTTATAATGAAAGTGATATACTTACTGGAATATGGCCTTGCTAGCATATGGTGTGTATGTGATCAGAAAATCGGCAAACACAAGGTCGGTGAACAACTACAGGGGTGGATTCTGATTAAGTTACTTAAGGATAACTCATATGGAAACCTAGGCTAACCTCGAATCCCGCTGTCGATTAGACAAAGGCACATTTATCAAGCGTAACTCATCAAAATAATCTAATAAACGACTTACCATTATCCAACACAAAATCAATTCTAGCGTCCTTCAGCCCTTTGACATGTTCCCACAAGGCACCTGCGTCGTTACGCAAAATAAGATGGGCCTTGTCCTCCCCAACAGCTTGGAGCAAGGCGACGTCGGCTGGGTCCATTGACGGGAGCATAGAGAGGTCTGTTGCGTTTCCCCTGTAGTATATAGATGCAGGAGCAAGTATATTAGTTGCAGGACTCGAAATGTGGTGGTCAAGCGGGGCCGGTAATATAAAACGAAGACCAAAGGAATTACAGTAGTAACCCCAATCATAAGGACATATGGGATGGGACGGTTGGGAGCAAGAATATGAAAACAAATCGTTACATCCCACACCAAGAAGGGCCGGTGGGATGATTTCCACAATCAGGCCACGAGCGAACCAGAAACACGGGATTACCTAGCATATAAACCGAACCACGTACCAAAGACACATCTGTACCATCTCCGCAAACACCACTGCAACTTTATCTTCCCACCCTTCCGTGCTAGGGTCAAGTTCCGCGCGACGCTCTTCAAGGTCAGCCATAACTTGCGCCAGTTCTGGATTGCAGTTTCGCAATCGGAATAGACGTATATGTAGGGTGTTTAGCCGAGATATGGCCGCGTAGGGTAAGAAAACGTACGATGAACAGCCGCTCCGCTCTCCTTAAATGTATCCTCCTTTTGCTGGAAGAATGGATCGAACGTATTCCAGTGATTCGTTGCTCTAAATATGCTATCGAATATCCGATAAAGATAGCACCTATCGATTGCGCCACGAAGAAAAGTCAGATGGTCGCTAGTTAGCGAGCAAGCCCCAAATCTAAATAGGATAGCAAAGTCGCTCGGACGTACTCCCCGTACAACCACGGTATCCGCATCCAAGTGTGATTACCAGCCTTTTCCAGCTCTTCAAGTCGATCATTATACACCCCCGAATTGAGACCTCCATCATCCGGAATTCGTCTAGCCATACAATTCATCTACTCAGTGATATTTAGGAAAGTATCGAACGGCCTAAAACTTACTCAAGTGGACGATCATGGCTCATATCATACTTCAATTTGGCCAACTGTGAAATGACGGCCTTGCCTTCTGCGATCCTCCCAGCATCACCGTTTCCCTCGGCGTCGATCGTACGATACACGGTATCAATGAGGTTGGTAATAATTACAGGCCATCGTTTGACGACTGTGTTGTACCTAAGGATGGATATGAGATGGCAGCGAGGGAGGAAGAGCGACGCATGAACTTACGCGAAACTGGTTAAATATAGCCAAAGCAGTTAGTACCAAACAGTGTAGAATGGATAACTATATCTAGCCTGTCTTTGTCGGTAAAATCCCAAGGAGGATAGGGGTACGCAGGTGCTAAGTTGGGTGTCATTTCACCGCGATGGGGTGGGAAAGTAACAAGGTCATGTCACGTGACAAATGCCAGAACGGTGCAACTTTTGCGAATACGCAATAAATAAGGCAAAGAGTATCATGAAACTATACCTCAGAATCACCAAGTCCATCTGAGCTAAGCATTATAATCTCCTCGCACCTTGGGCTAAATGTCCATTTCGAAACCTTTCGAACCAAAACTCTTGGGACTGGGCAACTGTTTTGATAACACAAGACAAGTCCTAGAAGTACAGAGAAGGGAAAAGTTCAGTAACATCTGCGAAAAATAGGATCAGTACAGTTACATCCTAAACTAGATGCACGTACCGTTTCACAAGTTCATCTAGTGAGGCTCGCTCGCCCACTAACATCCTATCATTTCACACACCCCTATCAAGTCCCCCCGCTCAGTGTTTGCCCTCCGACGCCCGCTCCTTTTGCCTAGCCCATTCCGCCTTCTCCGCCTTTTGTTTCATCAACGCGGCCATCAACGTATCTCTCGCATTCGGCTTCTGTGCATGCTCCCTCTCAAGAGCCTCGGCACGTGCGATCAATTCGTCCATATTCTGATCGGCTCTGTGTTGTGCGGACGTGGTTGGAGGGGGTCCGATAGGTGCCCCTGAAGCAGCAAGCGCAGCCTCGTAAACAGACCTTTCTGTTCGATCGCGTAACAGCTCTGCGTCTTTCTCCCTCTGAGCCTATTCGGACTGGCGATTAGTAAGGAGCGTGATGCAGGCGTGTATTTAACCCCAGACTAGCTAGTGTCAGAGTCAAGGGATAGAACTCACATAGCTTCCATAAATCATTGTTCCGCCTACACAAGCAGCAACGGTAATTCCCTGCGCAAGCACACGAAACCGCAAGAACCTGTTGAAGTTTGTTCGATCACCGGAACGAAGATGTTTTGTGGCACCTATAAGGGCAATGCAAGTAGCGAGAATACCTGTTTATCGTCACAAGTGAGCAAATATATGGGACAGCTCATCTCGGGGACAGCAAGTGCTGACAAAATAAACATACCTGCGGGTACAAGAGGCTGCTCTTTACATTTGTTCCAACCATGCTGCATATAGGTTTCTCGGCTGTGATCTATTGCCCTAGGTACAGGCCGCGGGAGGGGGACGCTAGACATATGGTCGACCATTGTAGGTTTAGCTTGGTGATCACAGGTCGGAATCAGACTCGAAGAAACTTCGTGTCAATATGCAAAGTCCGTCTGCCCCTGAGATCAGAGTCGCTACAACGCCAGTGTAAAGATGGCAGCCGGTATGATCGTCGCGATTAGCATGGACGTCACTCTGAGCTGATCGACGCACGTGATCAACCCACACACTCAAATTCACGAGGCTAAGTGAAGCTTCTGATAAAGATTTGAGGAGTTTAATTATCTTGTTTCTACTTGACAGTTACTACGAGACCTACTAATCGAAGTATAGGTGATATCTCAAGGTACAAGTCCGGATTGTGGGATACTCTTGCTTGTAATTTAAGGCGCCAGACGGGAGGCGTCGCACATGTCGTCAAAACGGACCTGATACCTCAATATCCCGTTGAGCCCATACGGGGTTTGCGTGCCTTGGCATGAAAGTCCAGCCTTCGGAGGGGTTGCACCACATACATCCAACTCGCGGTGGCACCTCACCTTTTTATAGAGGCAGAAATACGACTCGATGTCTTTAGCTTTACTTGTTCAAACATGACATATATATTTACAGCTACTCGAAGTTCTACCTAGATATAATATTTATTAGCTAGCCTTCCCACCGTATGAAACACTTACCAAAACTCCTAGGTGAGATTACAAAGGTCGTTACTCGGTCAAAAGAGCGATCCCATCCTCAAACTTCCAGTCACGGTCAGTACTTCTATAAACCGACTGTTTCATACATGTACGTTAACACTGATAGAATGATTTCTTTACCTTTAGTAGCATAACTATTCAGGTTGTTTAGCTGTGTTCCTTCGACAATCAATAAAAGCACGCACTTGAATCCTCGAAAATCATAACACTTGACATGCGGTTGTCCGCAAGTGCATGTCTCAAGTCGCCGTATTCGATGCATACCTCTAAGATAGGTGCGTTGGCCCTCTGTGAAACTTCTAGAGTAAATGCGTCGCTGTATGTGGTTCCCTCGTTTAGACCGCGAATAGACAAACTCTGCCCTGATATCCAATTTTGGATGCCCTCTATGTTGGCCACCTTCACCGACAGCGGGTTGAGGTTATGGATATAAATCTTGCAGTTGCCATATGACCATAACTCGCCCACTCGACTGTAAACGTGCTGCGCACCTGAACCACCCTCAAACACTTGACCACGCAGCCAACTGACACCTTGAGCCCATTCGCTCCAGGGAATAGAGCCTCCAACGGGACGGTTCTCGCCATTCATAACTGCTGCGTGGTCAAGCAAGGTCTTGAATGGAATGTAAAAGACAGCGCCTCCAAAACCTCCTGCCCAGACATCGAAGGTTATACAAAGTACTCGGTATTCGTCCATCAGGTCAAAGGTTTTGTGCCACCCGCAACGACAGTTAAATTTCTGGCAGCCAGACGTTTCAGCGGTCAATGGCGTCGAAAAGGTCCGCACTGAAATCGAATCCCACCGAGACCTGGGATGAAAGGTGGAGGGAGATGGGGTGACTGGTAGATCGAGTGTTTTAACAAGTTTCAAAGGTCGAAGCTCTCTGGCGCCGCTCTTTGCATCTAGATGAAAGATATCGATCGATGCCAATGCACTTTCCGTGAGCCCGCTACTATGGCGAAATGCCGCATCGTCCATTCGGGGGATAGCTATTAATTCCTCGGATAAAAACGCATAACAAGCGTCCGAAGGTGGCCCTCCAAAAACAGCGCTATCATGGTCCTGACAAACAAACAAAATCTCAATTCTTATCAGACTGGAGACACACAAAATACCCACCACTAGCAGAGCGCCAGACTTCCAATTCCATATAAACAGTCTGGAACGGGAGTTTCGAGTTTCCAACCTGACGTTGATGGCTAGTAGATCTCCTACAAACTTGAATCCCAGGTAAACTAACAACTCTCCTAATGGAAGGTTAATATATAGCACTGGCTGGACCGCATCGGGATGTGGATCATTTGTCATGAGCGTTCGTAGGTGAACAGCAAATTGGGTGAACCCCATGGTGGCAATGCCAGGGCGAGAATCGTAACGGTCAACCGCAGCCTCTACTAGAACAAGAAGATCACGGGATGGAGACAGGGCAAAGTCTGTGAGCGCCAGATTAGGCTCAAGGAGTGACCAGTGCTCCCATCCTGTGCCTCGATTCCCAGAAGGTGCTTGAACAACGTCCAAGCGGAAATGGTGACTGGGATTGTGGTTTTCGCGAAGGTATTCAGAGTCGGGAGAACTAGATTCCGACCACTGGGCAAATACACCATCCGCAGCCCAGGTGGCTATGTTTGTGTTGCCACGAGGTATCATCCATAACTTAGAGGGATACACGTCGTTGATGAAATAGACGTCCCAGTAGTGAGTGCGTCTAACGTACTGGCGGAAAATTGTGAACTTCTCGTTGAGGGTGAGGTCATCTCGTGGCCATGGGGGCTCTGCGTAACCAGCCTTCCCAAGCTCCAAGATCCAAGCAATATCTGGAGTGTGGTCTATAGTGTTCTGAAATGCACGACAGACCTAAGACCAAAAAAGTCGAAAATCTTACGAGAAGTTGTGAATAGCAATAAGGAGAACTATATCTCACCAATCGACATGCCCTAATGTCCATGCAGCCCAGACGGCAGATTATACTCGCGATGATTTCTGGAGGTAAACACAAAATTAACTCCATCAAGTGTAGAAGCGGAATCAACCAAGGGTATTTCGGAATTCTAAGTCGGACCAGGAGTAGTAGGCACTAAGAAGAGCAAGTTGGTGGCGGGTAAATCAACACCACCTTCCTTCCAATTTGATCATTGGGTTTGTTGAGTAACGTGTAACGCAGCCTCCACCTCAATCGTAGGGTAGTTTCCCCCGGACAGCATGTTCATCGCAAATTACACCTGTGTCATCAGCTCAGAATACCTAAACCGCATCTAGGGGAGTGCACAACTATGTGATGACTACTTCCAGAAGCGTACTGCATTCTCGTGTATCTGGTTAACTAATGCGCATATACGAGCTTTGTAATAATGGTAGAATGTGTTCGTTACTCGGCTTTCGATTCGTGGCGAAGGAGAATGGATGAAGGGAAGGTAAATGGCTGCCGCCTGCGGCAAGTACGCGAGAAATCAAGGCGTTAGAGAGATAAGAAAATGGAGACACGGATATTTGGAGTGAGCGGGCTGTATCCCTATTTGGACAGCGGTTGAAATAGAAAGATTGGGTAACCATGGTGGATTTTACAGGCGAGAGGGGCATTGAGGTCGCGGCAGAGGAAGTCACATGTGCCACCACAGCGAAACTCCAAATGTTAAATTAGAATTTTATGAAATTGATTGTTGTTTAATTAATCGCACACTTCGATCATTTCAGGGGATTGTATGCGTATGGTTTTGTGCGATCTGATACCGCTAGGCAGATTCCACCTCGAGATAATTAGTTGAACTATAACTACGATCAAGATCTCCAGCAGCAGATGTCCAGCAATTGCTATAGAGCGAGTAACCGTAATTTTTGTAGGTGGATTTAGCTGTGCTTGTATAGCTAAAGGTCCTGCCCACGCGAAGCTTGGGTGTCGCAGGGCAAACCAGCACAGGAACTCGTATGCTGATAAAATCGCGAGAAGGTAGAGATTGTTGCGACATTGTAGTTGTGAAATAATTTAAACTTTTTGGGGCTAAAAGCGCGACATATGCGTACTTATAGCCGAATAATTTATGCGTAGGAACATTACATTTGATCTTTCGGAAAACTGTATATACAAATATTGACAAGGTAAACACAGCACAAGGCAACTCCCGAAGGCGCGCGTGAAGAGTGGCGGCAGTGGTGCGACGTCTCAGACAACAACTCACAGAGATTAGAATACGCGCCGATGCAAACCAGCATGACGAGTTGGTTCAACACTAAACACTGCCCTTACCCGAGGTAAACATCCATTGCTGCTTATCCCTGCACGTTTCTGGTCTCCCAACTCAGGTTAACCTATAGCAATCTGTTTAAGGTACTATAGCAACGGAAATTAAATGCTGCACGGCCAGATACAACTGATTAGCTAGCGCGCCAGGAGCAGAGGATAGTACTCACTTTATGCTGCTTTTAGTTGCCTAGCTTGGGGCTTTGCGGTTACTGGCATGTCTAGGCAACTACATAAGCAGCTACATGGAGGAACAGATTTGATGGGAATCAAAATCTTGCGATGACGAGGATGTGCGGTGGTGGGAGTGAAGGTGGAGGTGGAGTGGCACAGCAGAGCAGTACCAACATCAACTCAACTTGGCTTTTTTTCCAGCAGGTCCGTGCGCACGGCGCACAGTGGAACACGGATTATTCGGTACTTTTAGGTACGAACTTAAGTGCGCATTTATTTCATATTTATTTTAATTTCCGATTGGGTGTACGTAGTTTCTGCTTTTGAGGCAATCATATCGTAAAAATTACTGTCTTCTTGTACTTTTATCGACATACGAGTTCCTGTGCAGTGAAATCTAACGGCACAAGTAGGGTCGAATAATACATTTGTCCGATTTAAGTAGCACTCGTGAGATCCTATTAAAATACTAGACTACAAACTACGGATCTTGGTACTGAGCTCATGATATGAATCTGGATTCTAGGTACCACGAATCAGTCAGTATATGCGTGCTCCCTCTGCTACATGCTACGAAAGAGCGCAAATGATGAGTTGGTCAAAACATTATTCGCTGTATTCTGTTAATTGTAGGACATGACCTGAACTTGTGCAATTGAAAAGAACAGCGACAAATATCGTGCTCCTGATTATTATCGCTCAGTCAGGCACCAGCACCACCACGGCCCACCCGATCGCTATTGGGTGAATCTTCTATCGCAGTCTATACTAAAAATGGCGCCATAGTGGGTGAACTCTCAAGTCTACTTCATTATTTTTCCAGTAATGAAGCCAAGTTTGGTATATGTACTAGTATTTACATGATTAGAGAACCGCCAGTCGACCTTCGTTTTTCTCGTGCTGAATAGCTTGAAAAGCACCGCGGGACTAGCGCTAGCGACTCATCTTCTACTTAAGCGTGGTACTGAAAAAATCATAAAGCGTGCAGTGACAGTGGGTGAACACCTCGTCGGGTGTTGTTTGGTCATGCTTATCATATAATCAGGGCACGATGTGAAATCATTTTTGGCGATCTTCGCGCACAACTTGTACCCGCTTCTGTGGCACACCTGACTGAACTTCTAGCTTAGAGATCCCGCCTCAATATCTCATAATGTCTACTATATTTCGGCGCCTTCAAAGTACCGCTGCGTCGGCAAAGTAAGTAACCTCAATACTGCGGAACGAATGGGGGCGAGTCTAATTTGAGGATTGGTTTACCAGCAAGAATGTATATGTAGGTTGTCTTTAATGCCCACTTCGTCTTGAAACTAGGATCAACCAATCCCTCTAGTTCGACGTCTCCATTGGATCTAACAAAGCTGGACGAGTCGTGATGAAGCTATATGACGACGTTGTTCCCAAGACCGCCCGCAACTTCCGCGAGCTTGCTACCGGGACGAATGGATTCGGCTACGCTGGATCCGGATTTCATCGGGTGATTCCAGCGGTAAGTCGATCTCACAAAATTACTTGATCTGCCGCATAATCGTCTTGGCTTGTAGTTCATGATCCAGGGTGGCGACTTTACAAACCACAATGGCACGGGAGGCAAGTCGATCTATGGAGCTCGATTCAATGGTATGTGCTGCTTGAGGGGTTCCCCCAATTATCCTAACATCGTTACCTCAGACGAGAACTTCAAAATTAAACACACCAAACCCGGTCTCTTGTCGATGGCCAACGCTGGTCCCAATACGAACGGCTCTCAGGTCGGTACTCCGCCAACTACATTCATCCTTACCTCTCATTTATGATTTGAATTTGTCGTATAGTTCTTTATTACCACCGCCATAACCTCCTGGCTTGACGGAAAGCACGTAGTATTTGGTGAGGTCGTAGAGGGCTATGAGGTAGTTAAAAGCATCGAGAAGCTGGGAACTGCGAATGGGACGCCCAAGGAAACCATCAAAATCACCGAATCCGGGACCGTCGATTCATGATACTTGGAGCTCGCCTGTATTGTGTCAATTTCTTGACGAATGTTCACAACCGAGGAGATCATGATCCTTGGCTTGGCTGTTCTCAAAGTGAAATGAAGTGATATGTATACAAGTTATATGTAGCAAAGAAGCCTAAGTTACCCTCGTGGTGGGCGCTGACAAAATATACTTCACTCGACGGTGCAGTATAGATCTCGAAATCTCAAATTACTTGACTGTTTTGAGCTAAGATAAGCGCCCATCGGGTGGTTCAATATCAAGGGCACCGCCACTATCTAATAAGTTAAGACCAACGATCACAGGTAAGTTAGGCACAGGTTTTTGCGGTCAACCACTGGATCGACAAGCTAACGGGCCGTTTGAAAACTGTAGTACATGTGATGCCTTGGATACGCGCTAGGTGATTTACTCATCTGTTCTCCACCAGACCGCAGTCCGCGCACCCTGTCTTCTCTTTCGGGAAAGATCGCAGCCTTTGCAGGCGTGGGCGTCAGCTCATGCGAGGCATTATTGATGTAAACATACCCGGAGACTCTTCGGACGAGGGTTTAGCATTCAATTGAGTCTTGGGTCTCGTGGCTGTTGACAAGTGGCTATCGCAACTTTCCGCAGCGCGCCAATTGGGTGCTTTCAAGCGCGCTACGTGTGGGCTCTCGTAGCTACGCGCTCGTCCTTCCGGGGCGATGTTTAGTATGCGGCGGGCCGCACCGGGTCTCCCGGATGCACCCTCCGCAGAGCGAAAAGCATGGATTCTACTAGTATTGTCCGGCCCGACGAATTAGTTTTGCTCCGCATACCGTGCCTCCCCGCCTAGGTCGTCTCTAGGTTCCCTCAGTAGATTGCGTGACCGAAGGGTTGTGTGCACCATGTATATCTGCCGAAGGAGGCTCCTGGCGAGCTCGGTGGGAGGGTCGTGGTCTTGCTGGGTGACGCTAGTTTGACAGGTTGGCTCTGTGGTCAGTTCCTGTGTTTCGTCGCTTGGCGACTTGAGGTACTAGGCGTGTTGTGAGATTGGGACGACTGGCCGCAACTGTTACTCAGCGGGCTGCAATGTTGGTTCACAAATTTTTGGATTTATTTTTCCCTTCGAGGGATTGGATTTAATCTTCTATATGTTGTGATAAACCCGCGCACACGAATTAATGCGTGCTTCATCAAATTATATGCATTGTATCTGAGACAATGAATGCGTAATTGCGGAAGCAAGCGCCTACGCCTAGAACTTGTGAGCAAATGCAGCCAAACACCACCCGCCTCCTATCTATGACGCAATTAAAAAGTTCATTATACTGACCCAAAACGCAAAGTACAAAATGAAAATGGCGCGCATAGAATAAGAAAATGTGAAATGTCCTGTGCACGTCTTGTCCTACAACCCACCGCCTACACAGACACTACATTCTCACCAGACCGGCATCTCGGGTTTCCCTTGGACTTCGGTGAAGTAGGAGGCGATACAGCCGGTGGCCCGGGAGGAGGGCTAGCGTGAAGAGGACCACGAAGGCCACAATCCATAGGTGCAAACTCGCCACATTTGACATGAGTTCTAATGACCAAAATCAGTCAGTCGCAAGTTGAATGAGAGACACCTGAGCCAATAACTTACCGCATACCGCAGTCATCGCACTCCAAAACCACCTTCCATCCCCATCCAAGACGCTTCGAGCACAAATCGCACTTGGCGCCCATCCCGCTCGAAAAGAAAAACTCAAACGGACTCCATCCGGGCGCCTGTTCCGGGGGCGGCGGACTCGTTCCACGGCCACCGGGGGAGATAGATATGGACGCTTTGCGCCCCGATCCAGGCTTGATGAGAGTGAACCGATGGATGTATGACGGGCTGGTCTCGATTGCGCCGTCATGGGTCATGGTCGAACCCTCTGTTGCCCCAGCGATCGAGCCCATGACGACAGAGTCGGATACGGGCGTCTCTCCAGATACTCCAGGCCGGCCTACCCGAGACGAAGCGGTGTGGAAAGTATCGACCGACATTCTCGACGTTTGATGCGTATCGACCTGCAGCATCTTCGAAGCACGAGCTTCTTCGTCGATCGACATGGCTGAGGCCTGCGCGGGCGAAGCAGGAGTGGGGAGTGCAGGCGCATCGACCACCGGCGAGGCGCGGACTGTAAGCACCGACGATTCTTGTGCGGGTTCAGACAAGGCAGACGGCTTCGCAGTTGAGATTCCAGAGGGCGGAACAGTCGAAACCAAGGAAGGAGTAGACGTGCGCAGGTTTCCTCCATGCATGCGTATAACTGTCTCGCTGTACTTGGAGAACTTCGACGGTTCACCACCTGCTTCAGTTTCCGGAGATCCCTGCAACAACGGCTCGACAGAGTCCGAGCCAGGCTCGCTCGGGATATATCCTACACCACAATCAGTCACGCGGCCGACGTCAATGAGTCAAACCACACACCGAAATCTCCAGAACGCTGCGAGAAATACATGGATCCCCCTTCCCATCTTGGCGATTCCCACCGACTCTTTTCCGTCGCGGGCGTAAGCCCATGCTCAGGGGGTCCAATATTAGGGGGTCCCTGGCTGATACTAATGTTCGCCAAGCTCCGCACGGCCTCCCTATGCTCCTTATCCTCGTCCTCCCCAGAACCGACGTCCTTCCCATTAGCTTGCAGCTTGCTCCCCTCTACTTTGTCGTCTCGGTTTCGTATCCCACTGCCAACCCCTGAACCAAAGCTGGGAATCCGTGGCGCAGCACTAGGCCGCTTTCGTCCGCCTGCGGTGAAGAACTTGATACTGCCAACGTGCGCGTCTCCAGCCTTCTCGTGCACAGATAGTTCGATATCGCGTAGACGAGCCAAGACGTCGCGCATGACTGGCCGGGCCTTGGGATCGGTCGCGCAGCAGTCGAGCGCAAGATCGATAAGCGCTGGTGGACATTCAGGGGAGGCACGAGACCGAACTTCGTCTGCGTCGATCGCCCAGTGGGGAGCAGAGCGCTGCCGGGGTGATATTAGAATATGCTGTAAAATGACACGAGATTCTAACTCACCTTGAACACATTATCATCCGCAAGCTTCCTCGCGAGAACTTCACAAAAAATAATCCCCATCGAGAACACATCGGTAGGAAGGTCGAACTCCTCGCCCATAAGGATCTCCGGGCTCATATAGCTATCCGTCCCACAAAACGTCAAGCGCCGAAGCTCGTCTGCATTCCTCGCTGCAATCCGCGCAAACCCGAAATCTGTGACCTTGACTCGTCCATTCGCAGTAAGGAGCAAGTTCTCCCCTTTTAGGTCCCGGTGGATGCACCGTCGAGCGTGCAAGTACGCAAGCGCTCGGGCGATATCGGTCAGGATCGAGAGACGAAGGGGCCAAAGGAGAGGCTCCCGGGTATTGTGGATGAGAACGCGTAGATTGCCGTTGTCGATGAATTCGGAGACGATGAAGATTCGGTTGTCTGGTTCAGGAGCGCGAGAGAGGCCAAGGAAGAGAACAACGTTCGGGTGCCGTGCTTCTCTAATAAAAGTAAATTTAGTCTGAGTTCAGTTTCTTAAGTGATGGCGAAGACGCACTTCATTAAACGCCATTCACGCTCAAAGTATTTGGAGACATCATAGTCCTTTGAGGGCAGGACCTCCTTGATTGCTACATCAATACCAAGGTATGTTCCTGCAGATGTGGTTTGTTGATGAGCCTCACACAGTGAAAGATAGTGGAGCACCCACCCTTATAAACGTTCCCAAAGGACCCAGACCCCAGCTTCTTCCAATCCCCTTTAATATCCTAGGCCAAGATAGCCGGTCAATCCACCGCAACCTAAACCCTCAACACACGCACCTCGTAGGGTATAACGTCAAAATCCATCAGATCAAGGCCCAGTAAACGGTGGTGGTGGGAGGGTCAAGCAATCCGCGCGCCTCCTGAACCTCTTATACCTAAACTCAATTGTCGTCATCAGCCTCACATGTGAAGACACAAGCTACGTACTGCTCAGATGTAAGCGTGAGGATACGAGGAATTGTGTGGGGATGGATTGTGGTCGCTCTGTGCAGAGATGATATGCGACAAGCCCCTGTCTGGGGAAGTTTGGGCCGGCCTCCTGAGACCTATTCGCAAGTGACCGGCCGCTTCGCTGAGATTACCCGATCCGGCGGTGATGGTTGCGTCACTGGATGTAACAACGAAGTCGTTTTAGGGGCGAGTATCAGAAACGAAAGTGGTTATTCACTATACCGCGTGGGCGTCACTTGGCGTTGTGCACTGCGGCCGCCGAGAAGTACAGACCAAACGTCTCATCAAGGATACGGAGGACGAAATCCCACTGACGTGGGTAAACTCCACAAGTCCAGAATTTAAAAAAGACTGGTTAGAACTACCAGTATTGAAGATTTACTGAGGAACGGAGATTTACTCGATCACAGACGAATAACAGATCAAACAAGGGTGACGGTGGGAATGAGGAAGGTGTTTGTTGCTGGGGTCCCAACGAATGTCACGGTAACACAACAGCGGACGGGCGCGCAACTCAATCGCGAGACTCTCCTTTGATTATTCCACTGCACTCACAATATTACAACAGCAGGAAGCAGCTTAGATCCAGTAGCAATGACTACCTTTTTGATACACTTCGCATGGATTTAGTGATTAAACAAGCCCGGATGCCGCAATTACCACCTTAACACTAGGACTTCCCGATGCCGAGCCCTTTTTCTCGATAGCGTCAACAACATCCATTCCTTCTACAACTTCGCCTAAAAAGTTCGAGAGTTAGATACTCCATTTGCGTTCAGTGAGCGTTTGGTTCTACTCACCAAATACGACGTGTTTCCCATCGAGCCAGCTAGTCACCACAGTTGTGATAAAGAACTGGGAGCCGTTGGTGTTAGGTCCAGAGTTGGCCATGGACAACAGACCAGGTTTCGTGTGCTTAAGCTGGAAATTCTCGTCTAAGCGCGCAAGTTAGATTTATACGGTGGGCACGAGAAAAGCAGATACGAACCCGGGAATTTCTCGCCATAGATAGACTTGCCTCCAGTACCATTCCCACGAGTGAAATCCCCACCTTGGA
Organism: Ceratobasidium sp. AG-I; assembly: GCA_015039395.1. Taxonomy (NCBI): domain Eukaryota; kingdom Fungi; phylum Basidiomycota; class Agaricomycetes; order Cantharellales; family Ceratobasidiaceae; genus Ceratobasidium; species Ceratobasidium sp. AG-I. The sequence goes on from MU132257.1 coordinate 77,542, forward strand.
GCATGAACTGGTGGCACGCGGGACGTAATGAGATTTCGAGGCTATTCCATATGCGCGGGCTTACCTTGGGAATGATGCGATGGAAGGTGCTGCCAGCATAGCCCTCGGGGATCTTTTTTGTTGCAAGGGTACGGAAGTTCTTTGCTGTCTTCGGGACTACTTCGTCGTACAACTTGAAGACTATCCTTCCTGCGGATTGTTCATCCATGGTAATATCGAACTAGTGACACGAAGCTAGGTTTGTTAGAGCTCCAAAACGAAACACCAGTTCACTCACATAAACATTGGGTCTAAATTAAGTCAAAACAAGGGAACCAGTTAATGTGGTGAACGAATATATTTACCCCGTAGACGTACTCTCCCATGTTAGTCAAATTGAGACAAAGATTGCCTAGAGCGACGAGATGAATGAGTTCACAGTCGCAAGTACGTCAAGGATACCCACCAGAAAGCGAGGAGGAGTAGACGCAGGTGGAGCAACGAAGTGCCAGGGCTTGGTGCGTTATATACTGTTCTTCACCGGATCCAATCGCAGATCAGGTCGTTGACGGCCGTAACATATGGCTCGTGAGCAAACAAATGCACTGCCACTGGTACATAACTCCCCTTCGCTTACCACCTGACTTTTAACGTGCATTGCACATCCCTCCCAAACGAATCCGAAGTCCGTGCAACACACACTCTATCTGTTGAATCGATAAAATGCTAGTACGTCGGGTCATTCCGATATGCCGAGGTATCCCGCTGAACCAAATATCTCACCCCAAGGGGCACATATTCAGTCCATAACCCCCGCATTGGGGCTGGTCTAGAGCACCACAAGGCGGACGACCTTCCTAGGGATTCACTGGGAAACGACATACGGTCAATACAATATGGTTTACGACATTCAAGGAATAGTACCAAGTAGCTACTGCATCCAATTCCCTGCATCCGCCTAGGGGAACTTTTGGGGGCGCCATTTACGCTCAAGCTGCGCTAGGTTGCCACCTTAGCAGGGCCGTTATGATGCAATTCGCCACCCCAATGGTCGCTGTACTAGATTGTTCCTTCTTGTAGAGAACCACCAGTTGCGGGGAGCAGCATACAGCGATCACATTTGAGGTCTAGATGAATGCAATCCGCCAGGATGGTGGTTCTCTTTAGCCTATCGAAGTGAGCTTGTGACAGCACCATGCATCCATCACGCAAGTCGTCCTACCTTGTGGACAACCTCTGCACCCCAAAGTTTATTTCAAGTTCAGTTGGACCGTCTTCTGCCTGCCTGGTATGACGTGCGTGAATTTATTGTGACGATTCGTCGTGACCTCATTTTGTCTAAACAACACAACTGTGGGAATCAGTAACAGTACCAGTGTGGGCCTTACGTAGCTACATACCAACAACAGTAGACAAATTGAGTTTTAACTGGCGGCAGAGAGTTATGATCGATGAATCAAAAGCATAGAGAGTATCATTGCCAACAGTTGTTTTGTGTCCCCTTGCTTGGACCTTGGGTTGAGACTGGAAATCGGGCGTCGCGTGATCCGATTCAGATGCGACCAACGACGACCAAACCACAATCGTGGCAGAGCGGTGCGAAGGCCCAACCAATGCCACAGTTCTCACGAAACCTCCGCCGGGAGAACGTTATCATTGCTTGTGTTTTCAGCAGCATCAGCCCCTCCAACGTGGAGCATACTAACTGGATAGATAAGCGTCAACGTTTGGCGTACCAGGAGCCATAGGGACTTTCTTTATCGATGAACAAACTGTTCCCAGTGAGTGGTTTGCGCAACTTCCGCCTTCGTCCACGTTTTGCTAAGAGCGTGCACAAGATTGCACCTCGGTACGGCCGTTACCGTTAACCTTGCTCTAGGCGGGGCTTCGTGCCTAACTCGAGACCCCCAACGATCAGGTCCTTCGTGACCATCGTCCAGCTCATTGGACATAGTCGGGCGAGAGTTCGCTAGTCGCAGGCCTAGGCTTGGTGATCTGAGGGTAGATACTCCCAACGAGGACAGGGTGGGTAATAGTTATCGAAGGTCCAACACGTTCCCCCCTCCACTCCTTCCCTGTTAATCAGTACGCAATACGGCCGCAGCGTGTGAGTAACCTGAATAACGAATATCGGAGATTCCATGCTCACTGTTGTTATCTACCAACTGCCCCATGTACCTCGACACATCTGGCATCAGTCGACCGCAGGACAGGAGTCGCAACGAGCAGGGAGAATGTCGCCAGTTTCTATCGATCAACTACCGTTTTCTTCTTGATCGTGTATAAAAAAGAAGGTTTTGTATAATGTTAAACGTATTAGGGTGAGTAATTACCATATCGAGCAAGATGTCATGTCATATCTTACCAGTTGCACACCGATGCCCTAATCCATATTATTGACTAGCCCAGCGTACTGCGTTCACGACTGTTGGTCGTTGCACTTCCTTATCTATTGGCCCTTCTTGTCGAACTGTGGACCCCGCGCCTGCCAGGACGACTGGACCCGACAACCGAAATTACTCCAGAAACTAGCAACTGTGAAAACATGAGTCAAGGCCTCGTCCAGCTCGGATCATATCTATCTTACTAGTGAGGTAGCCTGCGGTCCCTACGAGTCTTATAATGTTGCCCGGCGCGACATACATACTATGCTCGTGATTAAACGAAATCAAGTATGGATTCGACGTACTGGAACTTATCGAATTGAAGATCTCTGGAGGGCCATACCATCGCTCTATCAGTTCAACATCGTGTCACACAATACGGAAATGCGCACCTATATATCCTCAAACCTCATCTCGTACTTGCCCTCCCCCCTGAAGACAGTCCAGTCCTAGATAACGTCTAAGGCGAATGTCTCTGGCTATCGGGACTGCCCGTGGATGCAGGCGACCGTATTTACGTGTGAGTGACGCCGCCATTTGAACGAATTACTTCACTCGTTTATTCCCTTTATTCGGTCGTACGCACCAGATAAGCTTTTTCCCGCTAGATCTCGCAGTGCTCAGATGTGGCGAACGAGAGTGAAAGTCCGGTCCCGGCGTTAGGTATCCAACGATCACATGCTCCGCATCCTGCCCACTCACTCGCCAACTCCAATTTCCGAACGAACATGCCTTGGATTTACTTCCTAACTTTCGCATCGCCAAGGAGCGTTTGTCGGGCTCTCGGGATTGGAAGGCCGCGGTGAAAAGCTTGCTGTTTAACTTTGACGTCGAGTCCAGGAGGGAATTGGAGTCACGAGTTTGATTTGCGACAGAACAAGCTTTGTGCCCTTGACTAGAACGATCAACCACTGGGTTTCGCTTCTACCATACAATCCCCTTGCCAATATTCTTGGGAACCTGGGTTAACCCAAGATTATCACTTCTCCTGACTCGATCTGGGATTGCGTCTATCTCAAAAATGGCGTCGTGGAGGTTGGAGTTGGTTGAAAGATAATATGTATTTTTGTCAATTTAACTTGATTGATACTTGAATATGTCTAACTAGACGCTTGACACGAACACGGACTAGCTCCGTCCTTCAATCTTAAAACTTACAATGGTTTAAGCGTTCCGTTACTATCGCTCCCGTTTGGAGTGTCCCCTGACGAGAAGGCTTCTCAGATATGACCTCTCAAATGGATCAAGGTTGGCGTGGTTTTGTTGGGTGGTCATAGGCTCACACAGGCCTGGAGTGGTTGAGATATTTTATAAGTATGTGCAAATAGCTATCAAGGTGAGCATTCAAAGTACCTGTTCGGACAACATTAAGGGTGTTGGTTGGCTTGTGTAGAAACTAAATTTGTTCGATTAGCCACCCCCTAAGGTCCAGCGTGATCATTCACGCGGGCGGCACTGTCCGCGTGGAGTTGATCAGAGACCGTCGGCTCACTGGCTGGCGCAGAAAAGCCTATATTGCAATGTGACATCGGGTGATTGACGACGGACGCATGCTACTTGGGACTTCTGCCCTCGGAGGAGCGGTTTCACCTCTTGGAGGCCCATTCGACAGTTCTGCGTCAAAAGACTGTATAAACGGGCACCGCTTTTGGCCCCTGACTATGCTTGCGCGATGGAACTTCTCGCTTTCCTGGCGTTTGCTTCGTTACTAGCGTTGCTTGCTGTACCTGCCGAAACCTCGATCGTCAACTGCCTTCATTATCACATATACCATTCCTACCCAAACTCTACCGCCAGAGACTTTCACCTCCAGTCCTACTCCAACCCCCACACTTTCTGTACCAAATATGCGCAGTGTGGTGGGGTATACTATCAGGTTAATCACATTCATAGGTTCTCTGAGTTTGAAATCCGAGCCTGGGACCCTACTTCGTGTGTGGATTCAACTTGCACCACACTAAACGATTGGGTTCGTTTTCACTCTAAGTGAGTTAGTTGAACTGAAACATGAACGCATTTTCAGTGTTTCTAATATCTGTAGGTTCAACTAATGCACAATTCATTCAAATTAATTATATACCCTCATAAAACCACAATTTCAGAGAGCTATCTAGCGCCGCCGGGCCTCGCTTTCCCACATTGAGCAAGGATCCGCGAGCAGGGCGCCTTGTTTCAAACCCCATAACTTCCATGTCCTCTCTGTCTGTTGAATCGTCCGAGGAAATTGAGTTCTCCGACGCCGTGTCATTGAAATGACGAGAGCCTGAGACAGACATGATGAAGGGCTTAGTTGGGTGAAAGGCGACCGCTCCAATCGCATCTAGTGACACATGTTAGTGTAATAGAATTCGGTAATGTGAAGGAAAACGAACCTCCATGAGCCTCAAACGAGCCGCTTGCACTATGATTCTCGCCAAACACATCAAATACCGAAACAACCCCTCGCTGCATATCCATCCAGTCAGTCTCTCCACTACGTGCGATTCGAGAGACTCACCTCATCCCCAGCGACGATCCATCGACCATCCGCACTCACATCAAACCTCAACCTCTGGTTTGTCTCCACCACGCCCCGATCGTACACCGCAATAGGCTCGGTCGGGTTCCGCAAATCCCAACTGGCAACCGCCGATGTCCGACGAAACGCAGCGTGGACGACATGCGGTCGCGCAGGGTTGAATCGAATCTATGCATAGATGAATCACGAATTATGAGATAATTCATTCAAGGGAAATTCAAATCTTAGAATTGATATATTTAGAAATGAATATGGGAATAATTGATCCAGGATAGCAAGGTTTAAGTTTGAGATGGCTTGGAATCCAACGTGTGCGGACCGGTCCGTCTTCCGTCGCGTAGAATAAACAGAAATCATCAGATCGAGAACGTACCTGGGTCACACCACCTGGCACACCTTCGAGCCAGCCTTGCGCCTGCATCCCTGTATCCTCTGTATACAACGCAATTGCACCGGAGTACGACCCGGCTGCGTAGAGACCGGACCAGTCAGGCGCAAACGCGAGTGCAGAGATCAAACCTAAAGATCTTCATCAAGATTGCTCACGTACACAGGACCAACCGAGAATAACATACCTCTAAGTCCGTCCTTGCTTTTCTTGGTTGGAACAGTATGAAGTCGTGTGCCCTCCACACCTGGGTAATGCACATCGAACACTTCTATTGCATCTTCGAACCCACAATACAGCCTACTCAAATTAGTTGCCATTCAGATGACTTGAGGCAGAAGACGAACCTACTTGTTCATATACATATTGAACGCCATGCTATGCGGCGCAATAAACCTCTCTCGGTGGTCCACGATCTTGTAGGACGCACGCAGCTACGAGGATATGGAATTAATACGGGACTGATCAGGGGCGACTGAAGCGTACTCTACCGTCTGAGGCGTCTAATAGCTTTACCGGCCCATCTCGGACTCCTGCAACGAAGCAGTATGATGCAGGTTGGGCGGGCGATGCCGAAGGGAACCATGCCGTGCTGAGAATGGGCGCTGCCTGTGAAATCGAAAGTCTAGCTAGGAAGGGTGAATCTTTAAACACAAACAAATGGGTCGAGTGTCGAACCCTCACATTTGACTAGCATATCCTCCCCCTCCCTAATCTCAACTTTTCAGTAATCCATGTTCGACGTTTAAGCGAAAAATACTTACACATCCAAAACTAAAATCGACGCGTCTTCCAGGACAGCCAACACGCTCCCTCCATCTGCGCACCACTGCGCGTCCCGACAAAAGTTTGCCCCGTCCGAGCAACCGGATGGTATAAACGCGGAATGTGAGTGGAATGCTGAACCCAAAATTATCGATTGAATTGCGGATGTGATCTCGCTTGGGGGAGGGGCGTCCAGAATATCGCTCAGGGTGAGAAAGGCGTGCACGTTGTTAGAAGTAGAAGCAGCATCCGACTCTTCTGAAGTAACAACAAGAGGAGCTATTTCTGCGGACTCCGGGGCCAGACCACCCATATATGCCTTCGAGGCTCGAGCAACGGTGGCAGCGCGACTGCTGGATATGTCGAGTGGGTCTTTCGAGCCGGGGTCATGGTGTTTGTCGTCTGAGGGGACAGCATCCACCCGCTCCGACATCTCGAGACCCATCCCATCCACCCTCGTCATGGGAATCCCACCACCCAGCGCATATCCAAATACAGTAGAGTTCTCTTCATTCGGTGGGCTGGAGCCCACTTGTGATATATAAGCCGCCCTCGAGTCTCCCAAAACATTAACCAAAGACAAGTCTGCATTCGCGTGAGGCGTCTCCAGTGAATCCGATGTCGACATCACTAAGAAATATGTAGGATACCAGGACGGAAGGAATCAGATATCGGTCTAGGTGTAATGTGAAAGCTAGATTGAGAATGAGCAGACCACTGGCTAGAGCAATGATGATCGCGCACAAGTCCTGGTTGACAAAGACAAACTGCTTCAAACATGACATAATCATTACATACGCAACGCAAGCGCCGACTTGCCACCCGAAGCCGAAGCGGCTAATCAGGCCACGCGAAGAGAAAATACGATACATGCCCATAGTCTCTTATCATTTAGATTCTAAATGAAGCACTTCAACACAATCCAAGTGTTCCTCCTATACAGAAACGTAATGTTCCACTCGAATCTTCGATGTAGACACTCGCCCTATCAGCCTCGAATGACCTATACGGTTCGAACTGGACTATCTATAGACGGATCAGGCTAAGGGAATTTCCCATCAAACTGTGAATTCATATCCGTAGGCTTCCTTCGATCTGCTATTTTGGGAGGCTTGTTGAACTATTGGTTGGCGGAGCATGCACCCATACCATTACAGGCAATAACTTCTTGCGGAAGGCCAACTATCTATAGTGGGTTTTTTGGTATGCCTTCAATCCAGCTGCTTGAGGCGACGTCGGATAATTGACTCGAGTGGGATTCGAGTTTATAGTCTACGGAAGAGCCCAGAACCGGATCCTTCGATTGTTCGCTGCGGAGATTCCAAACCAAACAAGACCTTTAGTCTAGGATACGGACCAGTTATTTCCGAGTCGGCTTACTTCAAATAATCGCGTGTCTGGTTCTACTCGACGCGTACAAGGTCTACTATGGCCTCGTGGGTGAACCGCAAGCTTTCCGCGCTGGTAGGTTTCGTAAATATGTCTTGTTGCATTGTTATCTGAAACGCCTTTTTTGGTGAAATACGTGATTGAGTATGTGAGACGATTTACTGGTCGATTTGGGATTTGTGAAATGCGACGAGAGCGGGATA